>BMAO01022688.1:0-32758 GCA_019973975.1 Trichonephila clavata
CGGGGTAGATCCCCGTTAAGATGTATTGAATGTGTCAAAAATACCTAAACGTTTTAAAGGTCAAAAACTTGAAAACAGTCGCCAAATGTAGATATGCCTGGAGAAACCTTCTGGAGAAGTCCAGGGCTGTCGAACCATTGAAGAAGAAGACTGCTTCAACACCTTAGTCTTTAAACTTATAAACATGCATGCGACACATTTGGAAACAAGCATTTGTAAAAGTGGGTTTTGGGTACTTCAATTTATTCGACTTTGTGATCAACAATTTAAAAAAAAATAAACGTTTTCTGGATCTATGATAGAAATTAAACAAAGTACCGAGAGTTTTATTTTCCATTCAAACTATTTCTTAGTGATGAAAACTATTGCTTTAAATATTTTGTACTCGTGAATAGAAACAGTATCAATTTTATAATGAACATTTTCAAACAACAATGAGTTCCTCTCTTCCTCTCAGACACCATTTCTTTCCTTCGTATGGAGGGGGGGGGGGGGTTAGCCTAGTGATTATTGTCACAAACTCATGGTTGGCGTGAAGCGGATTCAAATTCTGGTGCATCAAACATTCCATGTAGATTGAGTCAATGCCCGTTAAATCTACCGAGCTCAAAGTCCTCCCGGTAGCGCGGTATGTAAACCCTGACAATGGGGTGCCAGCTGAGGTTTAAAATTACGAGATCTGCGTGTCGCCAATAGTCCTTGGGTTGCTGTATAATGCGATGTTAATATAACTCTTCATTATATGCTTAAATAGCGCTTCAGCAAAGGCTTATGCAATTGTCATTGTGAACAATCTTTTCAGTGATTCTAACATTTTTTTTTAGCTTGGAAGTGTTATTTAATAATTGAGATTTTTCATTCAGTTCTCTGTATTTCCTTCACGCTTTTTTTGTAGTTCCTAGCTCCTTTTCAATGCTACTTATTTAGAGACAAGGTGTGATTAATACAACTAAGACTTCTTTTATCACCAGTGACAATTTGTCATTCGAAATTACAGTGGAGATGACAGAAAAATCGTTAAAACACTTGCGAAAGAACGATTTATTTAAATGGAATGGTTCTGGAAGCATCGACCAGAATGAAGTGCGTGGGCGAAGAACACAACTAAAAAAGGAATGGAAGAAAGTGATATGTTAGTTTTTCTTACAACACAACTGCGCCAAAAATTAATGTTGCATGCATTAAAGCAAATCAGTGGAAATAATGCAGCCCCTAATGATGATGGTGTTATAACTTATAATAATTAGTTTTTTACTTAATTACATATAATAAATAAAAATTATGTTTATATTGTGTGTAAACTATATGTTTTAAAAATTTATGTTAACTAAATGAAATGTCAAACGAGAGAATAAACTTAATGAAAATCAGGAATAAGGAAATTTATTCATTGCTTACAAATAATACATACTCGTAATTAAGTAATATTTAATTCTAGAATAAGAACTAGATTGTATATATTTGGGGAAAATTATCTGTCATGAATCATCTACGAATAATAAAATAAATAATTTATTGCATCTCACAGACAGAGTGATTTTTTTAGATTATTCAGTCACCTGAAGCTCAATCTTAACTACCGCATTGACACAAAAGTTGTTAATGATACTAATGAAAAGTATTATTACGTGGAAAGAGTTACTTCCAAAATTTATTAGAGGTTTATCAGGAAACCAGCACATTACTGTTTAAGTTGTGTTATTTTAACCATCCACAGCTCCTCGAGAGCTTAGCAATCGACAAGAAGTACCTAAATCCTGACCGACGCCTCCCCTTTTTGGGGACATGCAGCAAAGACCCATATTAGTTATTTAGAACATGCTTAAAATTTAACTGTCTAATAGTGTTTACGGCAAATTCTCAACTCTCGCTGGTACATGGGGAATGTATAGACCTCAGAGCCACGAGTAAAATACCCACTATTAGGCAAACAATCAGGGGAAGTGTTACCAATTTCTTTAATAAAATTCACAACTCTGATAATAAATTGATCACTAGCATCGAAAAATATACTCCTGATCTAAATTTCACAGACCTAGATAATGCATTTCTTTAATTCTTAAATATGTTCTATTTTACCTATATCATTTAGCTTTTAATTTTATTCTTAAATTAATTGAGTAGTAGTCTCCATCTAGTACTACTCAATGACTGGTCGAGCTTCTCACCTAAACTTAAACGCAAAATAACTGATTTCTCTAATCAGTAATTCATATAAGGTCCATTCGATACCACACAACTTGTTTTAACTTTCTATACCTAAATATTTTTTCTTCTTAACTCGGACCCTTTACTGCAATTAGATTGGCTACGCATCGCCCCGCCCACTCCCATCAAGAAAATTGTTTCTCTCTAAGTCAAGATTCTTTCATCAATGTTTATCTTTATTTTATTAAACCGGCAGTTCACGCGCAGGATATGTCATGCCCATGTCCTAACTCTTTTTGAATGCTCTTTTCAAACCTTTTTTTTTTAAATGGATGATTCCTCGTGTAGCTGACTTTAAGATCAGAACCTTGAAGGGGTTTCAAGCTGTCGGCGAACTATTAAAATAGATCTTTGAATAGCACTCCCTCGGGTGTGTCTCATCCCTTACATTGCTCAATAAGTGAGTATGCTTTGAAATCTTTCTTTCGAGATGGCACGTTATTATAGTCATGATGAAGAAATGCGATATTTGAGAAAAACTTATTAGATGCAGCATCTACCGATGAAGAAAGTTTCTACAGTGTATAACTTTTTTATAATTTGACAAAGAAAGCAGTTGACGCGTTGTCGATGAAATGAACCCAACATATTCAATCCAATAATGCAATCGTTGGCCTGTGACAATATTTTTTGCACAGTTGAATGTTGCCGCAATAAATGGGCAAATTGTTTTGTGGATCACTCAGAAACCATCTACTCAGTATGGAAGTTGGCGCTCATTTTTGAAGTGTTTGGGATTTCAACTTATTCAAGAATATAAAGAGCCAACTCGGTGGCGTAGTTGGTTTGTCGCTGGCCTTCTGCGCCCAAGGTTGCGGGTTCGGCCCTGGCCCAAATCAGTGGATTTTCATGATGCAGAAAATCGACAGCGGCCAAGTCGTATGATTATGTGGCATGTAAAAAACCATTGAAGTGCCCGTTTGGCTTGGGTGCTCTTGGTAAAATTAAGTTCAATTTCGCTTCCTCAGAGCTCAGTGCCTTCATCTGGGGAGGAAACTGGGCGTCAAAATTACTTGCGGCAATTGGTGCTGCACTAAAAAGTGATATCAGCTCCTGGGGAATGAACTAGGTCTGCAAAGGCAAAATAATATTAATACGTAGCTCCATTAGAAAAAAATATAAAGAATATAGGAGCCAGCAACCAACGCTTTCGCGAAATTTAGAGGAAAAATTAGGATCCTGTGGAGACAATCGACCACTTGTAAAAAAAGGCAAAAGGAATGTATAAAAAGTACGCTGAATGTCCTAGTGAAAATCACAGAAAACTAAATGTTCATGTGAAAAGTGTGATAGACATAAATATATGGAGCCCATGGTATGTATTGCAGAAAATGTACTCACCCGACCAAATTACAAACTACCTAAACATCCTTTATCGCTTCATTCTTAGAAAGGAATAATTAAGCAGTTCAATGCCACTGACCATTCGCCTACGCAGAGGACATACACCTGTGTCCGTAGAGAACACAGTGGAACTAACAGACGGTGGAACTGCAATCACCGACGAATCACATAGAGCCATTGTTTGTAACATATCACTGACAGTGTGGAATATTCCTTGTGACATGCTGCGTCCGTCCATAAGAAACATTGTCCAATGAAGATACGGTGTGATATGAGAAGGGAAGACTTATTACATGCGGTCGAATTCCAAGCTGGAAAAGTAAATGCAGTGAATAAAACTTAACATTTTATAATGAATTTACATCCCTTCTACTCGGTGACCCAGCTAGAAGTGTGGAAGGAACTAAATGATCATACGACATGATGAATTCCACAATTATTTATATATATTTATCACTATATTCAACTCAGACACAAACAACACTTTTAAACAAGTTAATTCGATTCAGTAATAGAGCAAAAGGGAGAGAGACGAGATTGCGTTGGGGAGAATATAATTCAAGCATGCAGCTCTACCTTTAATATAACTTTATACAGAGCTTACGTATTTAATGACCGCACTATTAGTTTAACTTTCTAAACATCGACTTTATTTAAGATCACAGTACCTGAACTCTTGCAGTCTTCCATTTACTTTAAGTTGACTTAAACACTTTCCGATAGCTAATCCAATCACTTTCTTAATATCCAAACTTCTGGCTTCTTACTTTGTTTACGTATACGTTTCACTACCCATTTACTTCACTTCTAATCTATTCACATTTCACTAACTCTCAAACTCGCGAAAAAAGAATATATATATTAAACTTCATTTGCATATCACGTTTTCTACATTTCGGAGAAGATAGGTTGAAAATGCTGACCGAAAATAATTCCCTAGAGGGTTAGTGAAAAGACGCGTATAGATCCGTCACAATTTCTCTGTTAATTTGTACTCTCTTTTATTTTATTTTTTATCACACTTTTTGCATTGTACTACCCCATAAGTTCCCCCCATTGGAGATTTTTTGAGAGCGCAGATTTTTTTCCCCTGGGGAATCCAACTTCTTATGTTCTTACTTGTCTTCATATAAATTTTAATGGCCTTTTTATTGTCAGACCGAGGTACAAGTGACTGAATACTCAGTGTGAAAAGAAATATTCAGTATAACTAGACATGGGATTCATATGTACAATTACATGGAGAAATATAAAACTGATATTAAGAAAACTTTTAAACCCATAAAATCATTGCCCTTTAATTCAGAGTATGTAGAGTAATATAAACATCACGCTATAGCAGTTTAAATTACGGTGACATCTCTCGAAGTACTTAAGATAGATGAGAAGATGCAACTTTTCTAAGTTTTATATTCCTTTCCTTTCACACCCTGCTATTTAAAGGTGCTAAATTTAAATTTTATTTGACACTAGAAAGACCTGACTTAGAAATACGTCGTTTATCCGAATCAATTGGGACCAGACATCGTTCGGATACGCGATTGTTTGGATAACCATGTTGTGACCATGCAGTATATGAAACCGGACACTATACGAATATTGAAAATCATCACATGCGGGAAACGCGCTTGAAGAAAAAGCAAAATAGGTGCGAAATGTTGCAATTTCACCTTTATTGTGGAAAACAATCATTATTTTTCGCTGTTTATTGTACACCTTCGTGTTTTCGCTGCAAGGTCTCTGATTCTCTTCAGCAGCAGTTGAGTAGGACAGCACTCTGATTGTTGTTCGTACATCTCCATAGCTGTCTCTAAAGTAGAAACGCGTCAGTATTTGATGGATCCTTGATACTTTCGTTGTTGTTGTCCTCGTCTTCATCCGTTTAATCGTCGGCAGGGTCGGAATTTTCTTGCACGGAAGTCCCAATCTCGTCATCATTTAGCAGTTGAAATCCATTGTCTTCTGCATTGCATGCCATCCACGTTTCTACATCAACAAAACTCAACAAAAGAGCGCGTATACACCCCCTCACTTAGAAACAAACTGATCTAATATTCCGCACAGATGTTTACCAAATCACTCAACTGAAATTCCTCAAATATCCCTCATCTTGGATCTTCCCGTCACTTTTTGGCCTCACTTGAAACAACTGTTGAGCATTGCACTGTTCGAAAACGTATCCGGATTTTGGTCGGGATATTTGACGCTCCGGATAATAACCGTTCGGATGAACGACGTTCTACTGTAGAAAGTATTTGAAACGAGCTTTTATTGAAATATCTACATGTGTACAAAAATTTAGTCTTTTAATTTGCTTGATTTAATTCTGTTTTGTTGAGTCTGTTTTAATGTACATCATTTAATTCTGCTTTATAGAGTCTATTTTATTTGTATTATTTCATTCTGCTTTTCAAAAGTCTGTTCTAATTCGTACATTTTATTCCAAATCTTGAATTCCATTTTAATTTCTTCCAATATCCATGTACACAGCTAAAAGATTTATTTGTGAGAATTTATTAAGAAATGTAAAGAGTTATATTTTACTAGCCTGATAAATTATAAATTTTTCAGGTGTTGAAATGTGATAGTTCATGTTAAATTAATCGATATGTAGAAACATATTTGCATTTCCCGTTTCGCGCGGGTGCCCTATTCTGACTTAATTTGACATAACATCGAATCTGAATTTAGATTAGAAATTAATTATGAATCGCTTAAGTTGAATGCGTTCATTTTCTCATTTGTGTTTCACCTGCGTTTGTTTCGGGTCTTCTGTTTTGTTCTTGAAGTAGATGCTTGCTTTCCTTACATTTCTCTAACTGAGAATTTGTAAAGAAGTTTTTTTGAACAAATAAAGCTACATAGTTTTTAGCACATTTCGCAGTTGTTTTTCAAATCCTGGACATTGTATAATTAATTCACTTAACACCTGGTTAGTTGGTTGGCTGATTGATTTTACTGATGGTCTATGTTCGAACACGCTGCACAAAATAATAGTTAATTTACGAGAAAAACGTGAACTATATATGCAGGTTTCTATCTTGATAAGATTTGTAGAAATAGGAAATGTGTGTGGCCAGTGCTTCTCAAACTTTCAATATTTGCGACTGAATTTTCATTGCGTTCTCCCACCTCCTTCATACAATTATGATATATTGAATTAAATAATAATATACTTTGATGCAAAGCTACAATATGGCTTTAATTGTAAACAGAACAAATCAACAAGATAAGCATTAAATTTCGTAAATAAGATTATATGTGACAATTCTGTGGGATTCACTGGTAATTATTAAACTTGTTCTTAGCTTAGTATTGTTAAAATAATTTTCAAATACATTGTACAGTACTGACACATTAACAAGTGTATTATATCAGTGTAAATTGTACTTTATTTATTGTTATATCAGAATGTACTTTGTATTTTGCTCTCTTTCAGTAAATTAATAATTTTTTTAATAACAATATGTTTTCGATTTTTGGATATGCTCTCGCCACCCACCTAGGATTAACATGCCCCCTCGGTGGGGGAGGAGGGTGCCTCATAGTTTGAGAAACGCTGGTATAGATGAAATGTGGTAGGAAGAAAATGATTATAAAAAAAGCAACAGAATCCCAGCGTTCGTCACCAATGTTTATAAAAGGCATAAGTATCTAAAAAAGGATCACGCCAAAGGCGTAAATTACGTTCGTACCTGAAGCGGTTAATCTCTGAGAGGCACGCTAGATGAGAAATTATAATATAAATGTTGTTGCTGATCACATTTTTGGAGCTTCACCATCATAGCCATTATTACATTACGACTTTCCTAATACTTATCACAGATTCTCTCCTAAATATGATAGCTTTCTTTTTAAAAAAGCGGAAAATATATATATACTTGCATAACCTAATATAAATCTTAAAATCTATATCCAATGATTATAAATCGACGCGATGTATTTGCACTTAGCTTTCCGTTTGAGAATTAAAATGGTATTTATCTCTCTTTCTCTCATCAAATTATTTCATAAGTATATATTCTTCTTCCTCATTTACCCTGATAAAGAAGGTTGAAAACCAATAGAAAATATCACAAATCTTCTTAAGACAATTTAGTTTTAACGTGTAGTTTGTATTGTGTTTTAATGCGTTGTAAAACCAAAAAAAAAATGTATATATTAGTTTTACTTATTCTTACATTATTCACATGCCAAGAAATAGATCATTATTATATAAATCATTTGAAATTTTCTTAAGTGGGCGTGTGTCCTGCTACCACAAAAATATATTTCATTTTGTGGATTATATTGTGATTGTCAATGGAATTACAACTTTATATATTGTTTAAAAAAGATATAGTAATTAATTTTTTTTATTTTTGGCAGGTAGTATTGTCAAAAAGAATATGCAGGGTTATTCATAATTTGTAACCAATTTTTCGGAGCGCTGTCGTAAGCAAAAAGCATATGGAAGAATACTGGAAAAGAAATCAAGTTTTATTAACTTATTGGCACATAGTTACTGTAGAGTTGTGTGTTTGAATCTTTGTGCCGTCAAAGGTTTGCCATGGAGAGAAGCTGATACATATCAATCGAGTTCAGAAGTCCTCATATTGACATGGTGTGTGTTTGGAGAGTAGATACCAGCTTACATGTCGTCCTCTTCAATTGACTTATGTTCATAATTACGAGGCGTGTTGCCGATCGCTCTAATGTTGCTTCTTAAGTGTGACGTTATTATACATCAATCAAGCGTGGTGCACGCACATTTAATTACGACTTGCGAAACATTGAGGGGTTCGATTATTATGGGGGTTGCTTTTCCGGATAAAACACGTTCAAGGATATCAGCCCCGGAATGTCGATTAAATTTCCTTGCATTCCAGAAATCCACGAATCTAATCGCGTTACTTCTTAAACAGATCCAGATTTCCTTGAAGAATCCATTCACGGTACCAATTTGTACTGCTTCTTGTGCCGTTGCTGAAGATTATCTGATTTGTAGAGTGATAATTAAGATAAAAAAACAAGTATAATATGGCCTCTAAAAAATCACAAATTCTGATATTTTTATTTTGACCGTGAATATTGTCCTTGATTCGGGAGGAGGGTGCATCAGATGCAAAATCAAAATACACAATTTTTTATATATTTTTAGAAAAATATCCTTTTTTTTATCATTTTTATATGTTTTAGAACATAAAAATAAATTGTCTATCATTTAGTGGACATAGATTTGTAAAATGTATAGTACTAAACCGTTTTAAGGCGATATGGTACCATCTTCACAATTTTTTTTATTTTTAATATTTGATATTTGGTTTTAATTGTATTTCAAAAAGGTTAATATATAATAATAATTCCATACAAAAATTTTTTAATTTGTTGCAAAATGTTTGTAAAATTTAAGTTTTTTTTAAGCATTTTTTAAAATTCCTAAGGCTTTTTTAAATGTCTCTTTTCTTTCAAACATTTTTTTCCAAGTACCTTATAATATACTACATAAAACTGTGCATGGGTTTTTCTTGCTGCAGCTCTTTAATTTTTTATTTTTTTTTTTATAGTTAAACTTCCAAAAACTCCCAAAAAACATTAATTTTGAATTTGAAATTTTTTAGAAAAAGTACTAAACATGTTAGAGCTAATTCCATGCACAGTTTTACAAACATACATTTCAGAACATGTATAAAAATTATCAAACCCATACTTCAATTATCAAAAAAGCCTTAGGGTTTTGAATAACAGTATATGTACAAAAATTCAACATGGAGAAATATGAGTTTGAAGTTTTCATTCCATGAATAGCATGATATAATATTCATAGAATAGTCTGAAACTTTTATGAAATGTTAATTAGCTTATTTAAAACTACTTACCATAAAAAATTGCACAAATGTAGAACAGTTAAACAGTGTATACTGCCATAATGAATATATAGAAAAAAAACGAATGAAAGATCAATATTTCATAAAACTTTATCTTAATAATTATAAAAAAAATAAATACACACACTTCAAAGCTAATTCCATGCTCAGAACTAATGCACAACATGTACAAAAGATGTTTATGCTTTTATTTTTTATTTCCATTTTTTAAAAGCCTTCGCATGTTCAATATTGTACCCGAATAAAAGCAAAATCAAATAGCAATTTATAGGTAAAATACATTAAAATCTAAGAACTGTATATGTGCATTTGTTTAAATAAATATATTAAAATATTTTAATAACAAAAGTGTTGAATCTCGCACACATGGGATATATATATATATATCACCAAAAACAAATACATAAAAATGGGAGAGTTGTTCTATTCTTGCGAATTAGATTTTTAATTATCTGAGTTATCAAAATGAGATTTAGTATTTGTGCTTTGGGAGAATCGGTTTTGAAGTTTTCATTTCATTCATAATAATATCATAAAAAGCACGCACAACTTTTAAATCTTGACCAAATCCATTTGATCTTCCAGTAAATAATTCACAAACTAGAATTTTGGCATGAATTGAACAATTATTTCTTAAAATTATTTATTACTGCATATATAATGTCAATCTCATTGATGCGCATTAGAAAAATAATTAATTCATTTTTTATCAGGCTCTTTTCTAGCAGATAATCTGAAATGTAGGCTTGGTAGTTGCTGTTTAGCATCAAACATTGCTCCATTATTTAATGAAAAATGTAGGTAAAGCTTTGAAATTTTGCAGGCATATTTATAAAGATTCGGGGTATCAAATAAGCCAATAAAAATGTTTTCGACAGCTTAATGCTTTTTAGGGTACCATATCTTCTTAATGAAATAAAAGAATACTTTATAAAGGGAAACCATTTTTTAAACATCTATAAATCAGAATATCTCAAGCAAAAGTTTACTAAACAAGAAATTTAAGCCAACCTTAAGAAAAAAAATGAAATGCTCGAAAAAAATTCTTTCTTCGTAAAATGCTCAGCTCAGAATTTTATGAACTATTTTAGAAAATAATGTGAACTATGTTATTAAATTAACTAATACATAATTTTGTTATCTCTGAGCGATTACATTTACACACATTTTGTTTATTTATGACAGATATTACGAAAGATATAAGGTACGATTCAGTTCTTGATTATTGTTCTTAAGTGTACTGGTACAAATTTGCAATGCATGAACGTGGAGTAAAGGGAGAAATGTTTATATAAATATTATTTTATAAATAAGGCAATCATTTTAGATTAAAAAGAACTGACTGTAAATTAGTACTTAAATATTTCCATATATGATGGAAAATCACTTTTCGTTTTCTCGACATTTGCAACTTAACACAAGGTCTGTTCCAAAAGTGCCCGACCTTTCGTATCTTAGTTACTATATGGGATTGGGACTCTATAATTAAAAATAAAATAGGACACTTAGTCCAGCATTCCTTCCAATGCTAAAAACACTTCTAAAATGAGTTTTTTGGAATGGTATGCAGCGCCGCGCCTTCGTGTTCTACATTATCTCATCGCTGCTTTGAAAACGGGACTCTAACTATAGCATTTTCATTTTCGGAAACGGCTAGAAGTCGCACGGAGCCAAATTTAGCGTTGATAATGTCTAGTAGGTCCTGTGCAACTGCAAGAGGGAGTTATTTCTGTTCCATCGACAGAAGCTTGGGAATAAATTTCGCAGCCACTCTACTCATAGTAGCACACAATTACATGTGCAGAACCTTTATTGGTCTCAACTTGTTCAGCAGTATCTCGTTTAATAGAAGATTTTCCACCATTTTAAAGAGTTTTATGGCCTTGCAGAACTCTGATTACACTTTATCGGCATGTGGCCACTTTGAATCACTCCTAAATTTAAGTGATCCCCGTAGCATCGTCTCTAAACATTTTCTGAATCTTACGAATTGTAGATTTAGACACAATATGATGCAGTACCTCTGCTCAAGTCATCCAGTCTTCTCTACAGAAATAAAAATTCGACGAACACATTTTGCAGCATTTAACTGGACCGTTTGCTAGAAACGATACACCGAAACGAAGGGTAAAAATTCAAACATGTGCTTTAAGCTGTCCCCTACCTCTGTACACAGTGGCGACGCTTCAGAATCTCTACTGTGAGTGCGAAAATTCAATGTGAGATACTTTTTTAACAGGCCGTGAAAAATGCTTTTCTATACTCCTTGTGCATGATATACTCATTTATTCATTACTGAAGTCATCCTTGTGAACATTTTATAAATGATGCTCGGAGATTTGTTTCATTTTTAGTGAAAAAAAGTCTTGACACTTCAGATATAGTTTTTCAGGTTTTTTTTTTTCAGATTTTAATATAAAAATGACGAATTAATTTAAAGAAGTGCATTTTGGACAAAAATATTTTCAACTAGTTTCAAATGCCACCCATATATATATATATATATATATATATATATATATATATATATATAAAAAAAAAAAAAAATTATAAAAAATATTTTTATATAAAAAAGAATATATAATTATATTACAATAAGTTAATAGCATATTTCACAGTGTGCGTCAGTAATAAAAGGATCAATGATACAATCGCTCGTCAAGCGCACTAAATGTTAAATTCCAGTTTAGCGAGGATAATTTAAAGAAAAGAAAGTGGATTTTTTCTTAACTCTGATAGATTCAAAATGAGAATTATTTCCATATTTCTTTGCTATTCTGTTAGTGATGTTGACTACAAAAATGTTCATGGCGCATCCACAATGGATTATTATTTTGCTATGGCTTTAGATTTTGCTAAAAAGTTTGAACATAAGAAACTCTTAAATAATTTAAAAGTTACTTGCATCAACGTTAATCATAAAGTTTACAGTAAAACACAATAAATTTCTTATTTCTGGAAATATTTTTGCTGTTTTCTCTTATTTTGTGTCTCTGTTTTAGATGGTCCTATTATATACTTAACTCAAAGTTCCTGCGCACTATTTTTAGTTATTTTGTTTATTGTGTTTCATTAACACTAACCGGGTTTTTGATGTGTAACATCTTTCCTCTCGGTTGGTGGATATTTGTGGTAGTGATTTCGTGAAAAGGGACGGAAATGTGTAACAGAAAACCGGGGAAGTGCACGCTATTTGATTTGACCAATGAGCGCGCTTGGTGGTGTCGATCGACTTGGCATCTGCCCCATCCCCCCCGCTTTCATAGTTTCTTTACTAATGATGACCTGCTTTGGGCATGGGAGGGTTTACACACAAAAATATCAATGTCCATGTTAATCCTATGGTGTCATTTTTTTGATGATATGGGGTTGATATTTGGGGGATCGATAGTACTACCTGTTTGGTTAGGAAGTGGAAGGAATCGACCCACAAGGTGCCTCCTCCCCCCCGGACAGCATTTTGCAAATAGCTTGACACCTGAACCTCTCAGTCCACTCGAACCTTTTTTTTTTTTTTTTTGAAAAATGTTTTTTGTGTTTAACCTTGCATTTATATGTGCAAGCTATTTTTATATTGCATACAAAACTGATTTACTTTGTTATGATGGATTTTGTTTCTAAGTAAGTAATCAGCTTTATACATACTTGATATAAATGTTATTTTTTATATGAAATATACTTATTTTAGTTAAATTCAATGCCCTATATGGTTTAAATTTGAAGGATTTTTTATTTGTATATTTAAAAATATATACTTTTCATTAGAAGCGTACTTTATTTTACATCATAATTTAAAATGTGTCAGACTTTTGATCCTCATTATTTACAGTGCAAAAGTATCATTCCATTCATTATTTGTACTTATATATAATCTATGTGGATATGAATTAGTTTCTGAAAGACATTTTTGATTTAATGATAGTTTCTTAGCTAATTTCTAATTCTGTTTAATTATAAAGTATGAGGAACACTATCAAGACGTACAGAATGAACTGTCACTTATTGATTTACAATACACAAAATATGCAGTAAATATTAAATTGTGTGAATGTCGAGTACTCTCTCTCTTTCCTGCCAGGTTATACGAAAACAATACAGGGTGTTACCATACTCTGTAGGTATTTGTCATCTTCTGTCATCCCTCTGAATTTGTCGGTTGAACTCGACAACACCCTCTATACGATTTTCGATTCGAAACAATCTTTCGTACATACTTAATAGTGGTCACTAAAAAATGCCATAAAGTTGAAGGAGGAACACTTAGAATACGTTAGGAGAAATATGCAGTATAAAAGCTGTTTATTTGAGCCACCACCCTATGGGTTCGTAGCCATGCCATGCACGCGTTAAACGACTAGGGAAAAAAGATATACCTTTCGGACTAGTCGTTAAGCGCTTTTATTTCTGTCTTACGTTGGTTTCGACTTTCAACAGAAAGAGTCACAGAGAATATTTATAAAATTTATGCATCTAATAATATATTTTCTTTCTTTTCCATTTTTTGTAAGTACCACAAAATGATAATTTAACCAAAATTTGAAACTAATTTTCATAAATGCTGATGAAAATGTATTCAATATGGTATTTTGGATTACGGAATATCTATCAATATGAATATACTGATGGAAATATATGCTAACAAAGCTTATCTCTAGACTGAGAATAATTCAACCTTAATGTGGGCTTTCTGAATTATTGTTATTCATCAGTATGCCCATTAGCAAATTCCATTAAATATTGATTCGTTAAAGTTCCTCTAAAGATGCTATCTGAATCTAATGATAATATCTGACGCTTTCTAATTCAAACTTAAAGGAAATGAAATCCATTATTTTAATTTTTGACAACACATAAATAATTTGAGTTTGTTTTGTATTCCCCACAACAATCAAGAACAAATTTGATATTTATGCGCTTCATCCTATCGTTATAGTTAATGAGATTTTATTCAAATATAATAATCCAGAACAGCTGATAAAAATAACGTAGATATGAATAAAAATATCTAATTTTGTCTCCAGAAAAATAGGGGAAAAGGAAAAAAAATAATAAAAGATTGTATTTTTTAATACATTGTATACAAAACCAAATTATTTCCCATGATTTGTTCCTATTATCAAAACCCGAAACTAATCAGTATGCGTAGAAAAATCTTTATAATAAGGAAAAAAAATAACTTCCTTTCCTTCCCTAGAATAATTTTTTATTGTGAAATAAAAATACCAATAATCACACGTGCTTCTTGTACACATTTTTAATTTCATTAGTAGGTTAAATGAAATCATTACTGGAATATAATTTCTATTGCATTATGTTGATTGATATAAGATAAAATTTCTCATGGTGAATAAGGCGGATTAATATGAAGAAATCGTGATATTGGTGGTATGTTATATTTTTTATAGAGGTAATATGTTGCGAGGAAGAAAAAATAATTTCTACTATTACAGCTAGTGATGTTTATAAATTGTGTGTTACTATTATAAATCTTCTTGGCCTTATTCAGAATCATAGTAGAATTATTATTTTTACTACCCAGTCTCGCAAAAAAAGACTTAGAATGTTTCTCCTCCTACAATTTGGATTCTTTGCGTCTATCTTATTTCACCTATTTAAGATAAATAATATTTATTGTTATTAATTTGAGAGCTAACTCTTTCGCATTTGCTAATTGCAACCGTATTAGGTTTTGAGTCAGTATAAATAAAAGCTGTTGATTTTACAATAGGTCTCTTCCTTCGGTTGTCTCTCTCACTATCACGAACTCAGATTCGCCACATAGTGAGACAGGGGTACTCAAACATTTTTTCTTGTCAGCCATTTCACGCACGCAGCATACATATGTTAGCTATTTCACGCGCGCAGCATACATATGCTAGCTATTTCACACGGGTCGCCACATGAAATTAAAGGGCGGGAGAGGGGGGGATTTGTTAAGACCTGGATAGCATTATTGGAAATTTAAGATAAGGAAAATTGATCGAAATGTTATAGCTCCTGTTTTACTTTTTTAATTAACTTTTTAATATTTTTTATTTTTATCACTGGCATTAAATTAAAAGAGAATTTAACAAACACTTCTTCACAATTTGTGCATCAGTAAACGGTTTCATATGATTACCAATAATATAACAAACTCCTTAGAATGTCTTTGCTACTACTGTGACATAACCAATGACAACACTTTGTTGCTGTTGCAAAAAATGTTTAATAAAGCCTACTTATCACCTCTAGAAAGAGGAAAAGTGTAATTGAATGACTTCTGTAGATTGGTGTTTTTTAAAATACAGAACTTTCGTGAAAAATCAAACTACTACTGATCCATGTTTGTTTTTCACTACAAAACAGTCAAACTCCGAATCGTTCGAATATTTTTCGCTTGTAAGGTATAAAAGATTGTTCAAAATGAGTTCCACCCATAAAATTGTCGCTGCTCCACTGTTGTCTGTTATCACTAACCGTAACCGTTACAAATAGAAAAAAAAATATCAATTCTCAGCCGTATGGCATCGAGAGCAAAAAAGAAAAATTGATACATTTGATTTCTAGTCTAAGAATTTCCCACCAAATTTTTAATACATTGTCTTAAATAAAAGAATTTTTCAGAGCAATGGGTACCGACCGGGACACTTAAAAAGGCTCGTTGGGCCACAGGTTGAGTATCGCTGCATTAGAAGGTGTTAGGATGCATCGGTTCTTCCCAAGGATAAATCCTAGAGGGAGTGAGTGCTCTCATTAATACGTAGTACTAAATTCTAAAGTGAACATGATAGCTATTAAAGGATTCTATAGACAAAAAAAATAATCGAATCCATATCCCGCTAACCATTAACATTGTACATTGCAAACTGCTACGGTAGCCTAAATAGCGTATATGACATGCGTACAATGCAATGATATTTTATATATATATTTGCTTTTAAGTCCCTGAATATGCTCCTTCAAATCAGAAAAAAAAGAATAATTTATTACTTTGAATAATCAAATCTAACTATCTCATTATTAAAGTATATTATTTTACCTTTTTTAAATAACTCCTAAATTTTTAATTGCATGATGCAATCAAACACATGGAGCAAAATGTATTTTAAATTTGAAAAAAAATATTTATCATTTTCAGTTGTATCAGTTATTTTGAAAGAATTGTTTTGAAGATGCAGTTTGTAATTTTATTACACTCTAGTAAAGAAGACATCTGTTTGAGAGCGCTGTTGTCAAATACGAGTATAAAGATTCGTGTATACCAGAAGAATAAGTCGTGAGAGGTGAAGATGTAGTCAGTCAAAAGCATCAACTACCTCGAGCAAAGATCCTGATAGATTACAACTTCACCCTTCGCTGTTTATGTTATATGTATGAATGAGATTGTGGCGGTGGTTTCTATATAAGACACTAACTGCCTCTGGACTGAAGTGATCACTTTGACTTAGGGGTAGGGTGTGTGCTTTCGGAACGGAAAGTACCGAGAACGAGAATCCTCATTCATTAGTGACCCTAGGAACTTCGAACAACCGCAACCTTCACGTAGCAGTCGTGGCGCCATCTATCCACTGCAAATGCAACCAAAGCCGTCTCACACGTGATGCAATCCACAAGCCGATCTCACTCGTGACACCACCTTCAAGCCGTCAGATAGAGAAGCAACAGTTCACACACTCTCCATAACAACGATATCATTCGTTCGCCTTACCAACTGACGGGTAGGGGAGTGTGTGGTGGTGTTTCCTATATAAGACACTAACTGCCCTGGACTGAAGTGATCATATTGGCTTCGGGGTAGGATGTGTGCTTTCGGAACGGAAGGTACCGAAAACGAATCCCTCCTTAAAGACAGGGTTGCCAAATCGATTTCTAAAGCTTATCACATTGAATGAAATTCGTACAATCTTGAACTCGTAGCATCAATTGAAAAAAAAACCAGATATGTGGTGTGTGGAGATTGCTTTTGATTTGATTTTCATGAACAGTGCACTGTGAAACAACTCAAAAACAGTTGGCGGAAGATTCGTAACATTGAGCCTCGGCCAAACGACGAGAACGAAGAATGAGCTCCTACCCACTCTACAAATTCCCATGACATGTCAACAAGAAGAGATTGAGCCTCAAAAAATTTAACGATCCTTAACCTCTCAACAAGTTGATTCTTTACTGACAGCAGAAATTTAAGCCACGGCAAGGCAGTAACGGTCTCGAATTGGAGATCATGAACACCCACTCGGCTTCCGCAGGTTGCCATGCAATGAAGTTTGGATAGAGACATGTAACATCTTTGGGAAATGGAATGCAAAACGTTCCTCCATCCATATCAAAAGTATTCTAGACTTTTTGATGGGGAAGCCTGGATTGAAAGGGAGCTTCATGTGTGTGTGGTTGGTGGACTGGAAGAAGCAAAGGGATGCGGCTACGGTGACTGCTTCGGAGACATCCGATGTGGTAGAAATTTTTCCAAGCAAGCGGACGAGAGACTCGTATGCTATTGGTCGAAAAGGATCAGTGAGCTAACACTCTATTGGTTGCCCTGAAGTTATGGAACAGAAAGTGGGCGGTAAAAAGTGCTTCCCTGTGGAAATTTGGATATTGATAGAAAGGTTGCAGTGGACACAAAATTAAAATTATTAAAAATATAATATCAAAATTTTTAATGTTTGTCTGCATTCACTTATTATTGCAGGACTTTTTAATTTTATTGACACAGAGCTGTAGAAATAAAATCAGGGATAGACTTCCCCATTTTATGAAATGCCCTCATATATAGTAGGCGCATTTGAATATGTATCACCCTCTCATAACATTTATGCAACGCAAAGGAACATTTTCAAATCTACAAATAATAAAGCCTGCGGATTATTCAATAGATTTTTGACGAATGGGATTTGACTCCTTCCAGTATCAGTTTCAATTCATGTTATATTAAATACAACAAAAACATAAATTTAGTAAAATAGTACAGTTAAAAACATATAAAAAAGCAGTTATTTATCACTTTCTTCATATAATGCATTAGAATCATTCGAAATTATATACAAATTATGAACATTTTAGTATTATTTTCTAAAGAAAAATATACAGCTTTTTATAATATCCTTCGTGAGACTTTAGAAAATACAAGTATTAATTCAATTAGAACCGTCGAATAACATATTCAATTGAAACATATAGTTGAATTTGACTTAATTTGAGCAATTTACTTTAAATTAATGTTGTCCAAGAAAGAAAGAAATGGCAAATGAAAATATTTGTTTAATAATTCTGTGAGTGAAGCTTTCGAATCGGTTGAATGAATTTGCTCTTAGATTTTAATAATTCTGAAATGTGTTCAACTAACAAGAAAGAGCTGGTATTTCGCTCTTTTAATCTAAAAGACTTGTTACTCGTACAGCAATGTTGTGACGGATATATACGGTCTTCGACTAACCTCCTATATTTTCTTTAAAATAATTTATTTATTTCAACCAATCTTCACCGAGACCAAGAGTGATTTATGCAAATAAGGTATATTATATTAGTTCGGGTTTCGCGAGTTAAAGAGGTTGAGTAAAGTGAAGAGATAGAAGAGTGAAGTTAAGTGAAGTAAAGATCTCGAGGTCAGCACGCAGTTGTTGACATTCATATATAGCGGTTACGTGTGGAGCTACGCTAGGAGAAGTTGATTGAAGCTTGTAAAAATCAGTGTTACAGAGTGTGGGTCCTTCAACTATTCCCCCAGCCAGTGAAAAGGCAGAAATCATCACGAAGTAGCTGACGATGTAAAAGGTAAGGTTATTGATTTTATTTAAGATATTGCAAATATTAGTACGTGGCGTAGCTGTAATTGTGCGTGTTTAAGCTTTCCTAGATTCGGTTGATATTCTGTTATTCCGCTAGTAGTAATTCCCCTTTTCGTACTCCACTTTATTTTGTTTCTCTTAAATTTGAATTGTGTGTTTATAACCATTGGTGGTTAACTAGAATCAATAAATCTATTTGATTTGCATTTATGTCTTATGATCATTTAAGTCCGCCTACACATCCAGTCGTATTGGCAGATAGACGGGGAGATGGTAGTGTAAGGGGTGGCATTGAGCCACGACAATGTTCGTTATATTACACGATATATCTTTGATGATATCCCTCCGTTGTTTAATTTGAAACACTATAGGCCACAAATCTCACATCCTTAAACACTAGTTTCCTGTGTTTCCTTTAGTTTGATTGCCGATTCTATTTACCTTATAACGCGCAATTTTTTTTACGAAGGAATCTAAAATGTACGTGTAAAATGCTCTTACCTTTTGAATCTAAATTCTCTTATCAAGAAATAATCCATAAATGAATAATAAAAACATGGAATGAAATTAAACAAGACAAAGACCTATATATCAAATGTACTCAATATTTTTCCTCGCCCGGGGCGCATACACATGATAGGTATTTCACACGGGCCGCAACATGCAAATAATGAAAAAAAAACACGCTATAAGAGCAAAGGAACATTAGACAAAGCAAAATCGATCAAAATATTAAAACTTATTTTTGGCTTTTATTTTAATACTTTATTAACTTATTAATCAAACACACTCACAAAAACATTTATTTGTATGCATTATTTACTTGAGTCAAGGTATAATTTCTATTTCCATTCATCTCTGACCAAGCCTCTTGCTTACATTTTACTATTAAAAAAACAAATTGATAGGAAAATTGATGTATTTGATTGTTTGATTGATAGAATTTCTCGTTAAACTTTTAGTAGATTCTTCCCCAATATTTGAATTTTTTAGTGCAATGGGCCATGAACGGGCCCCTGATTAAAGGTCGGCGGACCACATGTGGCCCGTGGGCCACAGGTTGAGTATCATTGATCTAAATGAAACAAAAGGTGATTATTTATTTGTAGACCAGAGTAATAATAAAGGTGAAGATTAAACATAATTTGAACGATGTGTCTGAAGATACAACGAGATAACGATTTTTAATGTTAACCAATAGTGAAAGTTCATAAGGTGTGTCATTTCATTTAAATAAAACAATATTTATTTTTTAGGCTATTATTTTTATATCAAGCGTATAACATGTACCGATAAATTTCTATCCTATTTATGGAGCAAAGAGTTTGCGTTATACACACCGCGTTATATGGTAAATCCGCATTTAAATTGTACTGTAAACTATTGACAACTGAATTGCAGTTTTTGCGAAAGTATCAAAAAAAAGGTTCAAACACCGTACCACAAGCCTACAAATTTCTACAAAAGGGTTGTAGACAAATAATCAGCTGGCTTGTTATTCCTATAATAACTGTATAGAGCAACGGTTCTTAAACTGTTGTCCGCGGTCCCCCAGGGGTCTGCAGTGCATTTCAAGGGGTTCACATAGGTCTCTTCTTCAATGTTAAGATTTCCATGCTTTGCAGACTCTGAAAAACTCATGCAAAAATGAAAAGATCACCGTCCTAGAGTAGTTCACTAAATTTCTCCCCTTTAAAAAATACTTTACTAGAACATATACTTTGATCAAGAATATCAATTCAGTTTTTTTTTATATTTTTCAGTTACGAACAGTTCTACATCAAAATATTTTCAATAAATATAGCAGAAACATGCGTGCAAAGATTAAGAACTGAATTCAAAGTATTACTCAGGAACTTTTAAATCATTTGGCCATGGGTTTTGGGAGTCAGGGAGAGGGGAGATTGTTCAAAATCTTGGGGCGCCGCGATGTCAGGCTGACACATAAAGGGGGCTAGCGATGATCGAATGTTTAAGAACCACTGTTTTAGAGGGCAGGAAATATTTTGCTATTCAAACTTTTTTGAAAATACTGACCAACAAGTTGTATAGACTCCACAGCAGTAGCCTTTTTAAATTAAAAAGAAAAAACTAGCATTTCGTGGTAACAATGGCTTCTGTGTCAAAATAAATACTAACCTGCAAAATTAATGACCCATAAATTCCGAAGAGAGTAATTTTTTAGTTTTTGTTTTTACAGTTTCTCTGAGACACACACATATAAGTAACAGAATATATATAAAAAAATAAAAAATGGAAAAGTGAAAGCCTGGAATGAGTTTGGAGCAAAAATTTTCTAATAAAACAAACACGGCTTTTTGAAGTAGAAAAAGACAGAGGAGATTTTATCTAAACGATCCTTTGTGACGTTGTTGGTTCATTTTGTTTCCGAGGTGATTTATGGCGAAATAACTGTCACTTCCATGAGGCCAACAATGTTTTGGCTGCAACGAAAAATCTACTTCAGATCGTTCTTCACAAAATGGATGTAACTCTCGGATGATTAATATCATGGCGCAAAAAAAGGAATTGGTAGTAAAGATTTCGAAGTTTTTCTCCTTCAAAATGTATCCATCAATAAGGTTATAAAAACACCTCAACCTGTTCTTTTTTAATCCGTAATTGCTGTAGTTTCCATTTCACACACAAGCGTCTTAAAATCTGTCAAATGCTAACATGCCAAGAGTTTAAAAGAAAAAAGGGGAGGGGGAGCTTATCTGTATAATCCAACACTTGTTAGCAATTTTTACAAATATGTATCTTACGAAACATTTTACTATCAGGATACATAGGTACATTACAGAATCATTACGAATTTTGAAACAAAAAAAAATTAAGCACTTAAGTTGTCAATAAATGTAAATTAAATATGAAATATATTATTTGGCACAAAGATATTTCACAATTGCCTTCTCTGTTCTTTAAAATGAACTTTAAGAAATCCTCCCTCATTCGGAACAGTGATAATGGAAAACATATAAATGAATGTTTTTGTTATTTTGTATCCCTTGAACTACAATAAACATGTTAGACATTTGGAAAAGATTCACGCAAAAATTTATTTTAGGATCCGAATTCTTACGGTGTCCTTAAGTTTTTCCAACCCCGCGCCATGATCTCAAGTAAATAAACGGATTCGAACCCGACCTTTTTGCGAGTTTCGTGATTTGTGGTTGGCAACAACTGCAATGCAAATTTAACTATTGTATACTTGGCTCGTGTAAGTATTTAAGGAGACCGAAGTTGGTTGAGATATGATCGTCGGTTTCAGACGGAGTGTGAGAAGTGATTAAGCTCTTCGACTGAAGACATATTAGCGTATGCAACTGGTTTCTTGCTTCGCTTTTTTTAGATGTTTTGATTAGTTCTATTAGATGTTAGAAAGTTGAAGGAAAGGTTCGAATCGGTTGACCAAAGTCTGGTAATGTTATTTTTCTGAGAACTATGCTTTTAACATTCAACTTATTATTTTGATTGCTCCAGTAACGAGAAGATTCACTTTACTAATTTAAAAAATAAAAGATATATTTAAAGAAACTGCTTTCATATTATGCCTGCTCGACATAAAATTTCGCTGCCAAACTTTGCTAAAGTTTGGGTTAGTTTACCCTGAAGAATATATAAAACTGATTTAACAATATTATTACAATAAAAATAATGTAAATTCAATTTTTGGTAGAGAATAAAAGAAGAATGCATTTTTTAAAAAAACAATCTTCTTTTCATGAAAAATGCTTCTATAGAAGTATGTTTTTTACCTGTATACTGCTAAACATCGTTACAGAGCCTATGTGTGAATTGGCCTTTTTAAAATATATAATTAAAATATATGGATTCATTCATATTTCAATATATTAGAGAGTAAAGAAATTTTAATGAAAAATCCCATCAATTATTCCAATTGATAGTAACTCTGAATATAATCTGAATTTTTCAAAAATAGGAGCATGCGCTCTGTAGAGAAAGAAGTCTTAGCTGTAAATAGGCAAAATATTATCATTATAAAAAAAATTCCATTAAAGGTGAATATTTTGAAAATATGTCATTTTTTATTCATTTTTTACAAAAAAAATATTTTAAATATTTTTTTTATGGAGATAATATTTTTAAAACAATATTTATATATATACATACATGAAAATACAAGTGATATTAAATATCTCAATTTTTATTTATTAATGCATATGCTTTTTCTACGTCATAATTCTGAACTTCGATACTGAGCGGTTTGAAATTTTAGATTTTTTCCCCAGTAATTCGCCTTTAATTTATCGCCAGTTGTTTGATTTTACCACCTTAACACCATTTTTAAAAGGAAAGAAATATAAAAAAATAGCAAAACTATTTCTGCTTTTTAAAATATATTATGTCAATACTTTTGCAAAATCCTCTTGCAGCCGTTTTATTTTTCAACGCATCATTAATTACACTATTTTTTCAAGCACCTTTTATTTTTGCAACTAAAGTTTACAAAATTCCCAGCTTCAATAATCGAAGATTCGTCTATGATTATCTGGTTACCAAAAAAATCATCTTCGTCTTGCTCCAAAAGATTCTTTGATAAGCGCTGCTGTGTTTGCTTCTGAGAAGAGTCAGTAATCGTAGTGCCCATCGTGTTGATAATTAAACACGTGCAATTCTTTGTGCATAATTTCTCACAAACTGTTGTAAGTGAAATCAGTTTCCCCAATGATCGTTTTCTGTTCTTTCTAATGAATGAAGTCCCCCACTTCCTTCATTGTGGTGGCATCGTCTGCAAGTGATGATACCTCACTTCTTGAAACGTCTTTTCATGGAAGTCTTCCACTTTCTTGGATCTTCTATTCGTGATTGTCTTCCACTCTTTGAATCATCCATCCATTCGTGAGTGTCTTCAACTTCTTGGATCGTCTATTCGTGAAAGTCTTCCCCTTCTAGGATCTGGGAAATATATTTGGTCAAATTGAAAATTCATTTGTAACTCACTACGCTGTCACAGGATGGGCTCTAAGTTCCACAAACAGCCATCACATCATCATGGATTTACCAATTACTACACCCTTTCAAATAAAAGAACATGATCATACTGCAAGTTTATTTTCTCCATAATGTGGGTTACTTCAATCTTTGTATTTACGAAATCACAGTAAAATAAAAAAAATCCACATTGATTATATAATTTACAACGTTGTGTACATAAGTATCAATTAATATGAATAATTAATTTGATCCAGAAAAAACGTGTGTGGTTCTATTTCTTAAAAATAATTAATCTCTTATTTATTACTTTGTTGTTGTTTTAATTATGAAGTTAGTCATTTAACACAAACAATAAACGGAATGAACTAGACGTACTAGACATTCAAACTAGACCTACAAGCTTCAGGTAGTCATAAGAATGAAAATCTTACTCGGACATTTTCTTCGTTGTTTTCACAGAGACAACTGTGATTTTTGCTATATTTAGAGATAGAAAACACAGAATTACCAATTTATTTCTTTTAAAAATTTGCACCATTATATTTTTCGAGATTTAAGTAATACATCTTAAGCGAATAGCATATACTTTTGTAATACACATTTTGAAGCAAATTGTACCCTTTTTGTGTGGGGGCAGGGGAAGAATCAAAATCAATTAATAATTTCACACATAACTATAATGTAAAAAGTTTTAAAATGTGTATAAAGAATTTAATAATTTTTATTCATCTTCATGTTTCAAATGTAATAGTGATCAGCAAAATAAGGAAAATCTTACATTATTATGTGATATACGTACGTTAAGCTAAGACGCTAAGTAAGTTTTGTTGTTCTAAAGAAATAAGTATTTCAATTCTGTTTTTATAAGTACAGCTATGAGTTCTAAAACAGTTTTAAAGACTTTTATACCGATACATTTACCATAAAATAATGCGAATCATGACTTATGATTTTTTTTAGAACAGTAAGGGAGCTGGCAGTTATTAAATCCTTTTGCAGCTTTTAGGATACAAAGTCACTTTGATTTACGATTTCTTAAGGATGATTTCAAACATTATTTAAAGTTTTTTGACATGCTTCGAAGTTTCTTAAAGTATAGAAAGGGTAATAAATCAATTCTTGTATGCATATAAAATTCTGACGTCAACATCGATTTATCAGATGCAAAAACATAAATATTTTTTAAGTTAAAATATATTTGTAAGGTTATTGTAAAGATAATTTATATATATATAAATGGACATTATTGAGTGTGTGTGTGTGCTCAAAACATAAGATAACTTGTAAAGCTTTAATTGTACACAATAGTAAGCTTACAAAGAAAAACGTGCAAATAAAAATGACGATTCTTTTCAAACATTTTACTGGTAAATTTAATTATAAATATAATTTTTTTAAAAAAATTAACAATGCTTTTAAAATAGATTTAGTATATGAATTTATTACAGGAAATTACGATTGAATTCCATTGAATATTTTATTCAGAACCTTATCATGCCCTAAAGGTCATAGAAATAATGTACAAAAACAAAACGAACTTCAATAATCATTTTAAAAACCCAATAATTATTTTACAGCAACAGAGCTTTAAATATAACCATTATATAATACTAGCCGTTACCCACCCTCTTCACTGGGTATTTCATGATGTTTTATAAATTTATACTGTTTATATATATATAATATATATATAAAATTATTGATATATATAAGTCCTAGCCTTAATAATTAGATTGTATTGAAAAATATACATACATCTCTAACAGAAATATACATATACCAGAACTCATCTAATTTGTATTTTCTAAAAATCTCTAAAATTGAAGTATAGAATGATGTTTGCTCTTTCGTAACCCTATAACCAAGTGGATTCCCGCAAAACCAATTTTCGTTGGATCTCTACTCCGTAAATTGAACATGCAAACCAAATTTCAAGTCTGAATCTAACAGAAAAAAACGAAAGTTTTATTATCAATATTCCCGTAATCCCGTTGAGAGCCGTTTTCCAAAATAACCGCTCTTAGCTGATTTAAATTCAACAAACGAAAAATGCAAACCAGATTTCATTATTATAGTTCTTGTAGTTCGAAAAAAGGATTTTTTTTGTCAATACATCCCAGTAACCCCCTGCACCCCCAGAAGTTGATTACCGCAAACTACATTCTTAGTGGATCCCTATTCAACAAAAGAAACATGCTTAACAAATTTCAAGTAAATGGGTCTAACAATTAAATACAGGAATTTTTTTCTATAACTTATCTTGACCCCTCGCCACCCTCCTTGGGGGTCAATTTTCGTTTTACTCTTTGTTAGAGGAACTCTATTCCATGAAAGGAGCATGCCTACCGATTTTCAAGCAGGAAGATCTAATAGTTTAAAAATGGAAATATTTATCGATTGCATACCTTAATCTCCCGAAATTAAACTTACTAGTTGATATTCGCGAAACACATTTTGTAGCGGTTCTCTACTTTACGAAAGGAATCTGCTTATCAAATTTCAAGACTGTACGTCTAATAGTTTAAAAATTGGGATAATTATCTATAACGCCACCTAGGGGTCGATTTTCACAAAACACATTATATAGGGGATCTTTAATCCATTAAAGGATTCTGATTATCATATTTCAAGACTGTACATCCAGAAGTTTAAAAATGAAAATAATTATCAATAACGCCCCTTAAGCCCGCAACACCACTTGGGGGTCGATTTTCACAAAACCCATTTTGTAGAGTATCTCTATCCAATGAGAGGAAACTGCTTACCAAATTTCAAGACTGTGCGTCTAATAGCTTAAAAATCGGAATTTATAGCGCCCCTTACCCCCCCCCCCCCGCGACACCCCTTGGGGGTAATTTTCCCAAAATCCATTTTGAAGTGGATATATACTTCATGAAAGAAACTTGCCTACCAACTCTCAAGCAGGTAGGTGAAGTACTTTAAAAACGGATATATTTATCTATTACGCCCTTAATCCCCCGCAACGCCACTTAGAGGTCCGTTTTCACAAAATCAATTTTGTACGAGATCTGTTTTCTACGAAAGGAATCTATTTATCATATTTTAAGACAGTGCGTCAAGTAGTTGAAAAATGGAAGTAATCATCTATAAAGCCCCCTAAGCCCCGCAACGCCCCTTGGGGTCGATTTTCACCAAACTCATTTTGTAGCGGATCTCTACTCTATGAAAGGAATCTGCTTACCCAATTTGAAGATTGTACATGGAGTACTTTAAACATGGAAACAATTATTTATAATGCCTCTTAACCCCCCGTTACGCCCTTGTGTTTCGAATTTCGGAAAATCTGCTTTTAGCGGATGTCTACTCTATGACAGAAACATGTCTACCAAATTTCAAGTCTGTAGGTTGAATTGTTCCGGAGATATCGTGATTAGTCAATCAGTCAGTAAGTGAGTCGCTTTTCTCCTTTATATATAAATTAATCTGTGTTACATATTTTAAAAGACCAAGGATGTGATCATGGTTGCTGATATGGCATAGTTACAACACAGCATAGCATAGTTCATGGTCGGCGTTGACGAGCCGTGAGCTGGAGTCCTGGTGACACTGCAGAACACCATACCGAAGAGGGATGGTCATTAAGTTGATCGCAATAGCCCAGTTAATAGTCGAGCCATTTTGCGTGACCACATTTACTGAGACCTAAGACGCGTCTACTAAAAATACATATTTACGGAAAACCAACGTCAACTACACTGGAAAATCACATTTTTACATTCGATGCAACTGTGTTTTCTTCAACAAAGGATTCGATAAATATGTAGACGACATATATACCTTCATTGAAAGTGCACGTTGACGCACGGAAGATTAACCCGTTCACGGCCGCAGTAGATGAAAAGAGGATGCGATGTCAGTCGTGTGAAGGAATTTTTCCTGACATGCCTACGGAAGGGGAGAATAAATGTTGATTATAACTCTGCTCGTGATAGCACGGAATTGGGTTCTTGTGTTGATGCCATATCCCCGCGATGTCACTGGACTCGGCAATGAACAAATTTAGCACGTACGTCGGTTTCAGATTCATCGATTCACGTATGTCCGGGATGGGCATTACGTCGTTCGCGATCGACCAGTGGACCGCCAAGACAATTTGGAGTGACCACCTGAAGATTATCTGTTAGTAATTGGTATACGGAAATATTCAAGATTGGCTGATAATATGTAAACTAAGTCTTCTGATTATATTTACGAGAACTAACTTTAGATGAAAATATTTTATTTTTCAAATGGATTTTGAATTGTTTGATAATAAATGCATCATTAGATATCGTTATATTTGAGGCTTTTATTATTATGTTTGTATTTTGTGTTTTAGTTAAAACAAAGGTTTCAAAACAGTGAGTTTTTCATTTTAATTACATAGGAAAGTACATATTCTGTATTTATTATTAAGTTGTAATAAATATTGTTGACTTTTTCCTTACCTCAACACACCTACGTCCCTGGGCAGTGGGCACACTCGTGAATTTTTCAAAGGGGTGCGGGGCGGTGGTCCAGTTTCGAATGTTTACCATTCTCATATCCTACCCCAAAACGCTGCCAAACATAGTCCCCCCCCCATTTTGTTGATTGTCGGGAACAATGAACAGTAAGAAATAAATTACAGAATAAATAATTAGCAGTAATTAATAAAAAATATTAATAACAAATACTTAATTAAATTTCCCGTACTATATACATGGGATTATAATCGATCGAAAAAAATCATGGCAATGGAGGAGAGTCCAGAACCATGGACCCTCTCCCTCTTTTTGTGGGCTACTGATACTGGGTGGACCGCAACACCTTGAAAATATTAGAAGTTGCCCGTACCCGGAAATTTTGCCCACCCCTGACGTATGTTTTTGTTCACTGAATTGAATACGTTCACGTTCTACGGTCTACAGTCACTCCTATTTGCTTAAGCATACAACTTGACAGTTTTGTGTTACTTGTGTTTTTGTAGAACACATATTGATTAAACAAATTTTAAAAGACAGGTACAATATCGAAAACAGTGTTAAGCAAAGAAAACCTACAATCTTAATACAAAATGGCCATACCTGCACCACTGGGTAGACCGCAACACCTTAAAAGCATTAGAAGTAGCCCGTACCCTGGAAAAGTCTACCCACGCCTGGTGTAGAGGGTCGATGGCCAGTTAATTCAGTCGGCACTCAAACTCTTCAAGTTGGTGGGTTGTGGAAGTAAGGTGCCAGTTCAAATATTGCTCTCGTCACTTGACCAAGATTTTAAATTCCTGGGTCTCTTACAAGCAGTCCTTTGCATTGTTTCAGAGTGCGAAATTCATATAAACAAATAAAAAACAAATTTCATTGCAATGAATATTCAATTGAAGCTACACGTTCGAGTCAGGGTCATTCAGTGTAGTAAGCTATATAAAGAGAACTGGGCCTATTTCCTCAAGACTCATTTACATCAAAGCAATAAGCAGTGAGCGATGAAAATGTAGCCAATCAGGGCGTTTACAGTTAGTAGTGCATTCGAGGCTTCTGACCGACTAAACCTTTTCTGTTTTCTGCCGTGGTGTTATAAGTCTGCAATCGCTGTAAATGAAATCTGTTGAGGTTCCAAGTCCTCACGTTGGCCTAAAGTTGAAGTTTGGAGATCGGGGTACTACTACTTAATGTATCATCCTCTTCACATGAACAAAGTTGAAAATTATGGATTTTTTTCTCTTGTGTAACATGGAGTGAGTTAGCTATTATGCTTCAGATTATTGCGAAGATTCAAACCATGGCTGGTTAAAATATCAATTAGTATGAATATAATCAACTTTCTTTATAAATATCTCTCAATTTAAAGGCATTAGAAGACTATCGTGTAAGCTCACGAACTTAAATACACTCATGGACAAAAAAAACTGGGGCACCAAGAAATAATTCCGGGATCGTAACGAAACTTAGCATGAAGGTACATGTCAGGGAGATATGCAAATAATTAGAAATCGAGCGTCATTGCGCATTACGTATAGCCGGTAGAGGGCGTTTAACGTCGTTCTCTGTGGAGTATTAAACAGGAAACCAAAGCTTGTTTGAGTGTGCTGAATTGTTTACAAAGGAAGCACTGAGGTAGACATGCCATTAAGCCGTTTTAGAAGACAATATGAGCAGCTGTCGCAGTTTGAGAGGGGAGAATCATCAGCATAATGGAAGCTGGGTGGTCAGCCAGGCGAGTAGCTCGTCAATTAGGCGCTCTGATTGTGTTTGAGAGGTGTTGGGACCAGTGGATCCGAGAGATGTCATTTACACGAAGACCAGGCTCACAGGACACCCTCGATAGACCAGTCGCCGAGAAGACCGCCACATCGTAAGAAATGCATGCGTACAGCCAACTGCTTCATCGGTCACCATCCAGGCACAGGTAGCACCTTCACTACGGGCCCTGTATCTTCTCGAACTTACGAAGGCGCCTGGTTGAAGGACATTTGGGATCGCGGTGCCCATTGCTTGTGCTGCCTTTGACGCCCACCCATCGATGCCTCCGTTTGGAGTGGTGCCACGCACGAGGAAACTGGACTGCAGAGGAATAGAACCAGGTCGTCTTTAGCGACGAATTCAGATTCAATCTCATCAGTGATGGCAATCGTGTCCGTGTGTGGAGATCCCACGGTGAACGACTCAATCCTCCCTTTGCTTTGCAGTGACACACCACTCCCACAGCAGGTGTGATGGAATGGGGTACCATTGCCTACTATACACGATCATCTCTAGTATTGATCCGTGGCACCATGACAGCCCAGCGGTATGTCCATTGAATCCTGCAACCACATGTGTTGCCACTCATACAACGGCTCTCAGGAGCCATTTTTCAACAAGACAATGCTCGCCCTCACACGGCAAGGGTGTCACAGGACTGTCTCCGTACTGTTACTACCCTTCCTTGACCTGCCTGATGCCCAGTCTTGTCTCCAATCGAGCATACCTGGGATCATTTGAGACGGCGAGTTGGGCATCCCACGAGTTTGAACGAACTAGAGGAAATGCTACAGCAAATCTTGAACGAAATGTCTCTAGACATCATACGGAACTTGTAAGCCTCAATGCCCTATCGTATCGCATCGTGCATTCGCTCTAGGAGGGGGGCGGTTCAAGAGGGTATTAAATCCTCCGTTCTTTTGCCTTTTTCTCTAAAATAAATGATCCTTTTTCTTTGATTTTCTAATCATTTACTTACATCAAAGTAGTCATTACGTGTGTAAAATTTTGTTTTACTTTGGCGACACTTTCTTGGTGCGCTAATTTGTTTGTCCATGAGTGTAATTTGGAGTTTATGAACTCTAAATACTGCAGTCTTTTTTTTTTAAAAACATCATTATTGTAAGTCCGAAAAAAGCAGTCTGTATTCATTAATGGTGGATTCAGAATAGAGATGAAGTAAACGTTGTAAAAAGGATGGAAAAACAATAAACTTTGAATTTTTCATTAAAAAACTTAATAATTAAACATAAACTCATTTATTGATTCATTTATAAACAGTACGAAATGTTAAATTTTATAAGAACACATTTGTCATTAAATTACATCGAATATAATAAAATTATTCATGAAGAGTAAAAAATTCCTATTGATTAAAACAGATGTAACATAAAACCGTAGAGTTATTTTTAATTAATATTTACATACGAAAGGACCTAATTATCTCTCGGCGAACCTCGAAATAAATAACAATGGCTTTAAGAGAAAAACATTTCATTTGTAAATCTAAAGGCTGATTCTTGTAGGTAGAAAACTATTTCAAAGCGCTCTATTGAAATAAAAACAATTCACTTCGAATTCTCTTTCTTCCGCCCCACTTTAGTAGAACTCTTGTTCAATATAAGGGTTGGTATTGCAGGTAAATTATTCGCCCTTAAGCCAAAAGAGGATTACAGAAAAAAACTGAAGTCACTCAACTGATTCTTTCCACATCCTTATTTTACATAAGCAGACGATTTTATTTTCGAACATTGGCATCAGAACAACTGTTCTTTCTCAAAACAGTTCAAAAAGAGAATAATTTTTTCGTCCGAGTCATTAAATGTGGGCAAATAGTTAACAATTCTTGAGGGAGTACTATTTTTTTATTTTTTGGAAGGATAAACTAATGTGTATTTATTATTAAACAAAAATCCAAGATATAAATGTTAATATTTTTTAACACTTTGTGTTTTTATTTCTACTTTTTACACAATTAAAATGTTTAATTACTCTTTTTCTCTCTCTTTCAATGTTATTAAAAAGCTCGAATACTTGTACAGTTGATAAAATAAGTGGATTTAATGTACATTAATTAAAGAAACCCTTAACAGGATTTAATTAGAAATTTGATTACGGTTTTATTTTTCTGTAAAAAGCCCCAAAGAGAAATAAATTAATCGAAAAAAAATAATGTAGTATGTACAAATGTTTATTTTACCGCAACGTATTTACATCCCTGAAAGAACACTGAGCAGTACTAATTCCTTTCTATCTTCCAATTTTCATATTGTTTCTTATGCTTGAAAGAAAGTATTTTGTATTATCTGAATGTAAAAGTTAAACATATCATTTATAAAAATTTTTAAAAATAAATGCTCATTAGCATCAAGAAGAAAACATTCATTTTTCA
>BMAO01022689.1:0-39839 GCA_019973975.1 Trichonephila clavata
AATTTAATCGTTCTCAACACGTCAGTCAGGGGCTGACAATCTAAAGTCAAGGTTTTTTGGTAATCTGAGCTTTACTTGAATTCCTATAAAGCTTGAATTTTTTTAATATTTTTAAAATAAATTTTTTCTTCTTTTAACATTTCTTTTTACATTCAAAATATTTTAAAGACTTTTTTCCTGCACTTAATGGTTAAACAGATTTAATTCTCCAGTTTGGTATTTTAAATCTTTCTGTCGGGGATCAAACTTCTCACGTTCACTTGACAGGGATATGGAGGGTGAGATTTCAACCATTGCTCATCTGACAGTAGTTCAAAATTATGAATCATATAAGTTGCGTTAAGCAGAACTTAGCAAACCTGTGTATATCCTGTCTTTTAGTCAGAAATATATACAGCTGGAAACACTCTACAAACAAATTACTACTCAAAGTTCCATGAAGAATAGTTTTTAAGAAACTTCAGTATAATTTTTTTTTAAAGTTTTAAATTACACTGCTCAAAAAAATTAGGGGAGCAAGCAAAGAAAGTAAGAAAATCGTGCGAGACATCCACAGAGCTGCATGAAATGGATAGTGCATACGTATCAATGAGCGATACAGAAAAAAAGACATATGGAATTAAGCTTTAATTCATGGAAGCTTTGGGGAAAAAAGCCGATTTAAGGCAACAATTGGTTTACATGTAAACGATAAAAAAGTAATGTTTGGAAATGATGCAGTACTGTTAATAAGGCTTGTGGTCTCCTCGAACAGCTAAGACTGCTGCACACCTGTTTCCCATGGATGCGATGAGGGTATCGATGAGAGTTTGGGGAATACAGTTCCACTCCTCAAGAAGGGCAATCTCCAAGTCACGGAGAGTTAATGGAAGCCTTGGTCTCGCAGCAATGCGTCGCCCGAGCACGTCCCAAACATGCTCGATTGGATTGAGGTCAGGAGAGTGCGCTGGCCATTCCATACGCTGTATTGTTTCAGCTTCCAGCATGTTCTAAACAAGACGAGCTGTGTGTGGTCTCGCATTATCATCTTGTAAAACAAAGGAATCTCCAATGGCTGCTGCGTAGGGTATGACAGGAGGTCTCAATATCTCGTCTGCATATCTGCGGGCCGTCAAAGTACCGTTCCGAATGATATGCAGGTCCGTACCTCCACCTATGCTTGTTCCACCCCACACCATCCAACCAGCTCGTCTGTAGTGTGACCTTTCACGAATGAAAGTGGGGTTATTTCGAGTGCTCCTTTCCCTCCACACCAAAACACGTCGGGTGTCACTCTCCAGACTGAATCGAGACCCGTCTGTAAACAATACGTGGCTCCAATCCCGTTGCTACCAATCTCGATGTTCAGCAGCCCATTTTCTGTGAGCCGCACGGTGGCTTGAGGTCAATGGAATGCAGAGCATGGACCTACGAGGATAGAGACCTCCCTGATGGAGCCTATTCCGTATTGTTTGGGTGGAAACTCTTTGTCCTGTTGCCACGAGAAACTGTCTTTGCAGCTGAGTAGCATTGTCTGTTCTGTTACGACGAGCTGTTAACTGTATATACCGGTCATCAGCTGCAGTTGTTGCACGTGGCCGACCTTGCCCTGGCCGACGACTCACATTTCCAGTCTCTTGGAATCGATTCCACAGCCTTGCAACGACACTTCTGCTGACTCCAGCAGCGTCCGCCACACTGCGTTGTGTTTGCCCGGATTCCAGTATGCCGATGGTGCGCCATGCAATGGATTCAGGTAAATCACGTTGTTGAGACATTTTCAAGTCACCTTTTCTCGAAAACAATAACTGAGAAATCAACTTTCTGAGTTATGGCAGTGAAACAGACGTCTCTGCTACATCCCGATTTCTGCTCTTATCTTCTTTTCTGGTTTGTGACGTCATAAACTTTTATTTGCATATGGAGTTTTCTTCTTTTTCCTGCTCGGTCTTATATTAAAAATGATTACTTTTCTGTTACTTATCGGTGAAAATATTTGCGTAATTTCATTAAAACCATGTGCTCCCCTAATTTTTTTTAGCAGTGTATTTCAAAATAAAATTTTTGAAGAAATATTTTTATAGTTTTTAAATTAGTAGTACGTTCGAAATATATCTATGATTTTAACTGATATTTTTATCAAAACTCAGAATTAAAACTTCCAGATTATAATAGGTACAGAAAATAAAAGTCCTAGAATACCTTTTATATTACTACGTTATTTTCATGCGTTAAGATTGAAGGAATGGCAACAAAGCGAAATATCGCTTTTGTTTCTATAGCTCTCTAAAATTTCCCCAATTGTGTCTAAATCAGTTCTTCTAATTAGTTTATCAACTAATTGAAATATTTACGATTTTATTTAAAGACTAAAAAGTTTAAAATATATTTAAAATGTACAATACCATTTGAATCAAATATATAGAACTAAAAATTTTAACAGAAATACATTATTCTAATCGTATAAGTTTTCTATAAGAATTTTGATTATTTTACCTATTTATAAAGCAATATCAAACAAATTTTAAATTCCTTATTATGATATCTACATTTAAACCCCATTTTTAACTCTTTATCTCTTATCTAGTTTTAATTAAATTTAAAATGTAGACTAGTTTTATAAATAAAAAATAGCCATACGTTAAGACCCTCATCTGTAATCAAGAAATACTTTTCATACTTGTGTTATTTATTTTATATATTAATTTAGTTAAAGAGTTAGTCAATTAATATTACAATTTAGCTCATCTTTTTCGATATTAACAGAGATACCTCTTTTATTCAGCTACGATGGGAATTATTGAAGTTACTACACATGACACATTTTTTGATGATAATACAGTTTTTAATATGTTAATTTAGAAAACAATAAGTGACCGTGGTAGCCTATTGGTTATGACGTGGTCAGCGTTTCATGAGCTCGTGTCCTAGAGCCGCTGAAGATTCACCGTAAAGAAGAGCAGTGGTACCTAACCCCCGGGCCACGGGCATGCTCATGGATTAAATGGTACCAGACCACCCGAGGAACATTAAATTATTTCTATTTTATTTACTGAGTTGTATTTCTTTCGGGTTTGTGTGACTATCCATGGAAATAACTTTATATTCATTTTTTATGTGTGTGTGTGTGTAATTGTATTTCATTCCGAAGTCATATTTAAGTTAAATAAAATTAAAATTATTAAATCAAAACAATTTAAAATATAATGAATCAACGTCTCCCCCCCCCCCAGCAGGCCGTGGTAAAATTATGAAACGTTGACTGGACAGTGGCGATAAAAATGTTGGGCAGCACTGGTGTAGAGGAACTAATGTACGTTAAATTTGTCTAGTTCAAAGTCCTTCCGATCCGGCTGGGTGGCGTGGTTGGTTTGTCGCTGGCCTTCTGCACCCAAGTTTGCGTTTTCGACCCCGGCCCAAGTCAGTGGAATTTCATGATGCAGAAAATCGACAGCGGCCATGTCGTATGATTATACGGCATGCTAAAGATCTCTAGAGTGACAGTTTGGCTTGGGTGCTCTCAGAAAAATTAAAATCATAGCACAGGCTCGCATCATCAGAGCTCAGGTGCCTCCCTCTAGGGAGGAAACTAGGCCTCAAAATTTTCAGTGGCGATTGTATCCGCCTGTGTAGTGCCGCAATAAAAACAGATACCAGCTTCCGCGAATGTACTAGGTCTGAAATGATCAAACATCAATCCACAAACCATTAGAATTTTTTTTTAAAAAGTCCTCCCGTTGAGAGAGAGAGAGAGATGGAGTGGAGGCCCGAGAGAGGGTGCTAGGGCTCAGGTATCGTTCTCCCCACTTGACTCGTTTCAAAATTACTCAGTCCGTCACCAATAACTCTCGTTTTGCTTTATAGGGTGATATTAATAAACCCCCACTCACTCACATTGGAAAATAATGAACCAATGCAACCATCAAAGAGACAATCAAGTCAATGAAGTACAAATCTAAGTTGTGTAAGCCTTTTGGAAATGTGAGCGTATAGATTAAACTAATAATTTAAAAGCATTAAATCTTTTTTTTTATAAAAATGGATAATATTTGCTTATTACAAATACACGATCCAAATATTTACCTGTTTTAATATTTCTGAGCAACTTTCAAAATCAAATAGTCTTTTTTGATTATACCCTCGCTATATTTCTAAAGTTTTGGTTTTAAACTCATTCACCATGTCATTAAACATATTTTATTTTATTGCGAAAATTATGAAATTGCTGTTTATTTCAAACCAACACACTAGTCGACTGTCTATAAAACTATGAAAAAAACCTCATTACATGAGTTTCAGTTAACTTTAAAGTACTTTAGGCGTGTTAAAAACTCAAAAAGATCCGAGTTGCTTCCGTTTTAAACGAAACCCATTCGTTTACCATCTGTAATACCTTTGTAGATCTGCTGGAAACCAAACCAAACAAGTTGCCAACCGTTTCCTATGCGTGTCCTGAACTCACTTTTCGATAGTTTGCACCATCACGAACACATTGCAAGAAACGAGTAAATAAATAATCACACTCTCAATTTTCAACACCACACGTCATGCAAAAGGAACAGGAAATAAACAGCAAAAGTAAAAATAATAGGAACGAAACCCAAATCAGAACCAGGGGGGGGAAATAAGAAAAAAAAGAATCGTAGCTAAGTATTTGGTGTCAGCTCTGTCACCTGTAGGCAGACATGCCATTTGCGTTTAGCTTAATTATTGGAGTCACGTCACTTTTTCGATACGCCAATAAATGGTAAAAAGAGATTTAAACGGGTTTCCGATAATGTTTATTAATATGCTATTCTCTCTGGACACTCGAATAAATAGTTTGTCGTGGGAGAAGTCGTGATTTTTTTTAAATGAAATTATTCTTCTCCGGTCTTGTTCAGGATACAAATAATAAAAAATGATCGAAGAATGGGAATTAAAAGTGATTTTTGGAAGGGAAAATCGCTACTCTCTCTCTCTCTCTTTCTTCTCTACCGTGAGTGGACTTTTTTTCCCTATGGATTTCTTGCGTGTGAATTTATTGATATCAATTCCCACATTATGGAAAGTGGCGGATGCATGGACGTGTAATATTATTCTGAATGCAAACAGCGGTGGAGCTACTGTTCTCATTCGTAAATATTTTTTCTAGGTTTGTAGGAAAAATTCTGAATCGAGCAAATGGAATAAAGGACACCTGTATCAATTGTGGATTATGAATAATAAAAGATCGATTGAGAAGTAATGAATTTTGAGTGTGAAATATTTATTGTATAAAATAGGCTTTGTTATACTATGTTATACATACATATAAAAAATGTTCGAATAAGCACGCTAGTTGCAATCTTTTTTCCTATTTTTTGTAGTTTAATGGCATGTTAATGCTGAAGTATTTTAAAAAATAACAAAATTAAAAAGATTTTTTTTTCTTTTGCAATTTAATTTTGCTCATTTAAACAGGATTTATTCTTGGTATTTTTAAGGAAGAATTATTTGGATATTCAGATACATTTTGAAACTTTTGGAATAGGTTCAAACTCATTTTGAAAAGAAAATTACGCAATACACCATATAAAAACAATTATATGCTTTAAAAACTTAATAACATTTAGGAATTTATCAATTGACACTTCTTTAGATTATTCATTTTGACAAAAAAAAAAAGACTATTAATTTAACTTAGAATAGCAAATTTGATGAAACTTTAGGTAATTGTCCTTGTATTGGAGGAATCAGCATTTATTAATTAATATTTGATTAAAACAGTTACAAGGATCGAAAATCTTCCTTATTCGGTCCCAACTCTATCTTTGTTGCTATATACGTGATAATTTTCAGTTATCTTTTCTGTTCCAAATATCACATTTATACTTATTCCCGTATTTCTTCAAAATAATTTAAACATTTCTGTACGAAAAGTAACAACTTAATTGATAATAAAAAAAGGATTAAATATACTTGATTATAATATAGCAGGGACTCTTTATACTATAACTTTAATCCGTTTTTAAAGAATATTTTTTTGAAAGATTTCCATCTCCTCATACATTTTTCTCTACGATTACGACATACAATATGATCATAACCTTAATTATTGAACAAAATACTTTAAAGTTAACACTTAAGTGAAAAGTATGAACAGATAATTCGTAACAAATTATTATTAGATTTATGTTTTATTTTTTTATACTATGACTTGCTCACCTCCCTAAACAAAATTATGTTTATACTTATTAAAAAAAGGTATTATTATCTAACAATTAAAATACAGTCGGATCCCAATTTAAGGAATTCATTGGGACCGAACATTTGTTCGTTAATTCAGGGTTATTCGTTATATCGGGGTCCAAACAAAATACAAATATTCTGTACTCCCCTGTTGGAAATTCCATAAGCAACTCACAAAAAATATCCATAGTTAAAAATTGCACACTTTTTATTGTGTAATTTCACTCTATTAGAGAATTATTAAAATTGAAAATTTAAAAATACTGACTAATAGATGTTTGGAAATCTTTTGATTCCTGACTCGAAAAAGTTCTTTTTACGACTCTATACAGAGAAGAAAATACTGGATTATTTACATCCTGTTTTATAAAATAGAAGTATGTTTTCAGTTTCCAAGCAATGCAAAACATTAGACAATGTAACATTTTTAATAGGAGTTTCCTTATCAATTTCTGCATCGGAATCGCTACCCATTGGCTTCGACAAATCATTAATTTCCTTGACTTTAGTTGCACAGATACATAGGCAGTCCGACATCAAATGTATCATAATCATTAATATCTTAAAATATTCCCTGCGTTGTGGATTGTGATGAGATTAGAAAGGAATTTCCAGTCCCACTCACAAGACTCACATAATAGGTTTTACTCATGACTCATCAGCACCTGTAAAGTCTAATAGTAGTCTTCATCTTTTCCCACTGAAACTTACTACTTGCAAGAAAAGTACTTTTTTGTTCCGGACCAAAATAATGACAGTGGAAAAATATCTAATTTTTGCTAATACAAACTGATAAAAAAAATTCCCAGCTGCTGAAATAATTCGGGGTTTAATATTCGTTAAATATGGAGCCTTCAATAGACTTGGTTAAAGAGAAAAATTCGTTAAATCGCGAAATTCGTTAAATAGGGGTTTGTTAAATTGGCATCCGACTGTACTTAAAAATTAAATAAAATTTTAAAACAGATAAAAAAATTATTGACCACGACCCTGGAATACTATAAGCTTTTTTCAAACTTATACAGAGCCCCCCCCCCCTCCAAGAAGTCCACCTGGACCCCGATGAGAATCCTCGAGAAAAAATTTGCCAATGTTATTAAATAATGAAAGACATTCCAAGAATTTCAGCAATCTACACAGATTTACATTTCGGTGTACCGTAAACTCTTGGTTCAATAATTTCAAAATATCAATAAAACATAACCATAAAATCGAGAATTTCTATAAAAGAATTTCGCCCCCTTTCATCTAAAACTATTTAAAAGAATTTTCTAGAAATAGAAATATTGGCTTGTCTAAAGCCAGTACATTCTTAGGTTATTTATACTATCTATTTTTTATGCGTATTTGGTATTAAGGAACTCTAGAAATATTTTTGTTTGACAGTAGTATTAGTATATATAATTGTAAAGAAACTAAACGTTACAATTTTAAAACGATTAAAAATATTAATTTTTAATGCATAAAGTTTTCCATAAAATAAAAGTTTGAGAAAAATCACATAAATTCTAAGTCTACAATTTACGAATAATGGATAATCCAAAAATGAAAAGTAAGGAAAAAAATGTTTTAGAATTTATTTGTGGCAGCATACAAAAAAATTATTTACTTAAGACAACGTCGAAAATAGTGTAAACATGCAAATATACTGAAAACAAATGTTTAAATTTTTAAAATTATTTATGTTTAAATAATTAACGATATAATATATTTTCAATTTCAAAAAAATAATTATATTTATGGCTATCTATATGAGAAAAAACTTTTAGAACATATTTTGTAATTGTAAATAACCAGGGTGAAATACAAATCACATAAAAGTAGGGTTCCTTATAGGGTTTTTATTATATATTCTCATAAATAAAATAGTATATTGCATTTCAGAAATTACATTTTTTCGATTTACAATAGTTTATTTAAATAACATTATATCAACAAAAGCAACTCTGTTCTTCACTTAATTTGACAGAACGACACGTAAATTTTTTTATTTATGTGTGTTGTAAAAATCTCACTCTTAAATAAGTAAAGTTTCCAGAACCAACTAGTGACGCATGACATTGGTGAGACAGATGATATAGAATAAACACTATTTCATCATCCGAGACAACAAAACAATTTCGAAAAAGGCTTAGTCAATCATTTAAACTCATCTCCTAAAAAGTTGATATGAGTTGACGACAGCAGAAAGGCTTCCACTACTATATCAAGTAATTACTTTCGATAGAAGCTGATTGTTTAAACACATTTCAGTGTGTGCATAAATAAATAAAGGGAATCAAAATCCCATCAACAATTGAATATCGATTTATTTAGCGTTACTATGGTTCGTTGGAGTTATCAACAAAGAGAGTTACGTTTTCTTCCAGATGCGCTGAAGGCAAAAGGGAATTCTAAAGAACTATAAATCATAATTCGGTTCTTTTGTATTCAATCTGCAAGAAGTGATCCTTGTTTCTGACAAAGTATCCGGTTGATACTATCGAAAGAGAGATGCATCCATTTTTCTTTTGAAATAGAAAGGAATGCTTTCTAGACGATTTAAGGCTGCTAGATTACTTATCAAATATTGATTATTCATTCATACTGGAAAGTTTAGCTGCATTTTGTATTTTTTTTTTTTTTTTTTTTTTGCATTTAAACTAGAGAAAAGAATTTTATCGTAGAAAATAAATTGTTGTGTGTGATACATTCAAATGTGTTTTTTGTTGTCACAAATATTTTTAAATATATAACATATATATATACAACACACACATACACACACATATATATATATATATGGTATTTCTTAGGTATTTCTTAATATGGGATTGATGAGGCAGTCGTGCGATTAATTAAAACTGTTTTACTATAGGTCTTAAACACATAAAGAAAGACAAGGACGACACAATACACACACACAAACACAAAACCAAGCTGCAGCCGGCTACATGTTGGCGCAGACAAATACAGAAGCGAAAAAAAGAGAATGGTCTCCAGGAATCTCAGTTTTTATAGGCGGCTGGCTAATTTATTACTAAAATGTGGGTCCTGAAGGGATGGACCAGATAATTAAAAGATATTTAAAAAGATTATTTTACTGGGAATTATTACACACACACACACACACACATATATATATATATATATATGCTTTAAAAAGATTTTAAAAATGAGAAGAAATAAAGGTGTTTTTCCATTTCGCCGGTGCAAACGATAAAGTCGCCAAAAATGATAAAACTGACGCCAAACGGAATATTCTCACTTGTCATTTTTAACTTTACATTTCAAAACAAGTCATGGTCCTGTCTTATCAGTAACATCTTTTTAAATATTACATCGAAATAGATGAAAAACCAATGAGAACTCATATTTTTTTATGTGTATATTGTATGTTGACGCCAATAAAGCCTTTTTGAGGAGATTTGAACCGGTGAAATGGAAAAGTACCAAAATAATGTTCAGTAATAACAAATAAATGCTCAGTTCTATAATTTTTAGATTATAGAGCATAATAATATCTTTAAATATCACCTTTATAAGGAACTAATTTCGATGGAAAAAGATATTACGTAAGGTAATTCGGGGGAAGACGCCACATTTAAGGATTTTTCGATTAGTACATTGAAAATTAAATGACAAGACCATGAAAAAAAAGTACACTTTATTTTTCAATATTTAATTGCTTATGTATACAAGTTACTTCTCTTCTTAGTATGAAAATAAATAAGAAATTTAATGTTAAAGAAATTCATTTAATTGTGGTCTTCCCTTATATATGGGAGAGGAGGTCACCAGTCATGCAGTAAGATGCAACACCACCACAGTAAATAAAAAAATAAGGCAAACATTACAAAATTAAATATAAAGCAACAATAACTATAGAAAAACAAAAAAAAAATTAAATTCTTTCGTAATTTGCTTGCTAAAAATAATAACAGTACAGGTTCGAATGATAGCCTACACAACATTTCACTCAGTGCAAATGATTATCATTGCAATTTTTGCGCAATCATTTGTTGCATTCGATGCACTGAATCCAATTACACTTGGGACCTTTTTCAGCATATTAGTACCCTTAACACACAGCACAAAAATCCTCATCAAAAAACTATCACCCCTAGTATCTATAGGAATTTCTTCGCTTGAGAATGACAAACTGACACGTCTCTTTTGCTTCTGTTTCTTCGAAGGTTTCTTGTTACTTGTTTTGACCTTACCCTGCCTTTTCTAGCTTTCTTCGGGCCTTTTCCCACATAGCTGCTCTCCTCTGTTGATTCAGTTAAGACTTCTGATGTTTGTTTTTTTACGCCCGGTTGGTTTGCGTTTTCTGACCAGAGGAATGGGGTTGTTCTTTCGTGTTCTGTGCTAGTGGAGGCCGATAGTGATAGACAACTTATCATTAATTTTTACCACTAATCATTTGTATTTTATACAATAGTATACAGTGTTACAAAATTTTTAAAAAAAACAAATTTTAAAGTTCATTTTATTTATTTCTGAATCATATGGCATATTTCCTCAAGTATAGAAGGAAAATACCACAGACTCGGTAATTTCCTTATTTGTAACAGTGTATGGCTGCCTCTACATGCATCGTACGTGCAAAATAATGCGTAACTCATTTATATTGCTAATATCTTATTTAAAATAACAATTATGTTTATGGACTTCAAGTATGAGGAACGGAATTTTTTTAAAGTTGCACTCACCACTTTAAAAGTTCAAAAGATCGAAAAATAAGGCCGATTAAAGACGATTAATTCAGATAAATTTCCCAGCCACACTCAATGTCGGACCAAACTCCTCACACAAGTGCCTCAAAATTGCCATCTATCGACGCTTAAAAAAGTACTACTAACAAACTCGCATCTTCCCCCGAATTACTTTATATGTTTTTTTTTCCGAATACATACAAACTATCCTTTCATTCGTGCAAATTTTTTTAAATAAAAATCTGCATCATAAATTTAAATTACAGCTATTCAAAATCTTTCAAAATATCGGAGTATTTATTTGAAAATAAAGTAGTTTTGTGTATATGTGTGTTGTGTTTGTGTGTGTTTTTTTTTTGTGTGTGTGTGTGTGTGTGTGTGCACGAATTCAAATCGAGTAAAATAATGATTGATAAGTTCATTATAAAAAAATTAACTAAATTTGTAGATTTTTGTTTGCATCTTTTTTTTAAATCTTATGATACTTAATTGGTATCCAATTTAAGAGATTTAAATGCAAAAATGTTTCTATTCTTTAAGATATTTCGTTAAAAAAAACCTTTTCTTTATTTTTAAATATTTTGCATCATATTATATAAATCAATTTGGAGAGAAAAAAGGGAATTCAATATATTTATAATTCTTTCAATATTCTGGGTAAATATATATACGAAGAAAAAAAAACAGAGGAATTCAATTTTTCTACCATTAAATTGCTATAATTAATAATAATTCTCCTATAAGTAGAAGATGGAAACATCTAGGATTTATGAGTTTTTGAACTATAATTTCAAATTAAAGGAAAAATAATTAAAAATATCTTACTGTCCATATTTATTACTAGCTTATTAATCAAATTTCTAACTTGATTCTTGTAAATCTGTTACATATCATGTATAACAGCTTGTTATAATGGTACACTTGCATAAGTGACACTTATAATATTACAAAACCATTATCAAATTATATCAAATCAGTATCATGTATGCTTATAAAATCAGTATATCAAATTTTATTATTTTAAAGAGTATTTATTTGCTATGGCAGTTTTAAAATTCATTTACGTTAAAGAATCCAAGATGAACATGTAATCAAGAATTTTGCGGATAACCGATGAAAAAATTTCAGTGTTGTGAGTCCCTGTTATATATCCAAGTATTCTCGAAATACCTCCAACCCGGAATTTTCTTTTTATTGGCGTGATCCACTGAAAAATTAGAAGAAAAGGAAAATATCTTAATATTTTTTTTTATGTATTTTGATTCATTACTTTATAAGAAGGATTGCCGCCCCACCTAGTATGGTGGTTATGACACTCGGCTTGTGATCGAGTGGGCTCGGGTTTGAATCCCGAATAATGCATGGATGTATCTTCGGGAAAAGAAGTGTGGCCGCGGTAGAAAAGTGATCAAGGCATCGTATCATGGCTAACGTGTCATGAGTTCGAGCCCAGTACCACTGAAGACCCGCCGTGTAGGAAAGCGATGCACGTTAAATCTGTGGAGAGCTCAAATGTCCTCTCGTTGGTGTGGTGCGATATTTAGGAGAAGGAGGTGCCAGCTCAGGTGTCGACCGCGTCACTTGACCATGGTTAAATATTACGCGGTCAGTCGCCAAAAGCCCTTGTGCATATATATAGCTGAACAGTACGACTTTAATATTCACTCACTCACTCACTCGGGAAAAGAAGCCGGACTTTCGTCTGAATTGGATTCCCATCTCGAAAGGAAAGTAGTGAACTTCTTTTATTCTATTCTGGGATCATCATTTGTAATAAAAGGCTATATTCTTCTGTGTTTGTATTGCATGTTTCTGTTCATCTATCTTTCGTATGTATCCCAGAGTATGAAACAAACGACAGCATTAGAAAGATTATAGTACAAATGCTATCAATAATTAAATTTTGATTTAAAAAAGGCAAAATATAAAATGCAAAGGGGGAATTTTCCCACTTTTAGTTCTTTCCGTCAAAATTCAAAACAACGTTTCAAAATTTGGGGCATCATTTTCTTAGTTTAAAATAAGAGTCACTAATTACTTGGCTGTTAGAAATTGTCTTCGTCTATTTTTTTTTTAATTAGGTCTAGAAATAGGAATATACGATGATTTTTAACCTTTCATCAGAATGTCAAATTGGTGATTCTCTCATTTTGCTTTCATACGTCCACTATGATATCAAGGCAAATGTCGTGGTGCATTCCATAACCATAAGAGCAACACTCGCATTACTTGCATTAAATATATCATATATTTAGAATTAACCATGTGTCTACTGACCTCCTAACAGATATTAATTATTTTGTGCTTTTAAAAGAGTATCAAGACAATAGTAACAAATTATTTTTCAATATTGTTCTAAGTAATGTACCTTATTCCTAATTTTGGTTCAGTAATGTATCCAGTAATTTTCTCTCGCTTCATTATTTATCGGGATCTATCGATGACGGAAATGAATTACTGTAGCAGCTATAATACTCTCTTTTTTCCGTAAAGATTTTGTTTTCCCGATTTCAGAGTTATAAATTAATTAATCCTCTTTTCGTTTTTTGTTGTTTAATTAGATAGATACCTTGAGAAGTTAAAAAGAAGGATGGCAAGTTTCCAGTAAAAAAATGTAAAAGAATTGTACATCTTATGCTTTATTAATTGTTATCGTATTTTCTGTTAATTACTTTTATCAGGTGATAGCTTAATTGAATCAATGATTTGTCAGTATTATAAGCAATTATTACCTTTGCATTCATTCATATCATAAGTTATACACACATATGTAACGATTTCACTCACACAAGTTAGACTTGCTGCTGGGACATTTTGGGGTGATGAGATATTTTGCTATTGTAGTTCCTTATTTTATCACGTAACACACATGTTGCTGTTGATGATAATGCAACCTGTCTGTCGTAGTCAGCTCGAGGCCCACGAAATTCATCGCGCAAAGAGCTAGTTGTACGCCATCGTTAGCTGTAGCTTTGAACCCAATTCATGTGACCTTACGCTTTAGCTCAGTTGCACTCCATTTTTGAGGACGAGCACCCTGGAGGTGGTCAGGAGACTCCCGCCTCTCTTCCTCTTTCAGCAACTTTACAAGAAGACTTGTGGCTCGACGGCTATTTAGAGTACCCCATGCCGCAAAGACACTATATATTTACAAACATCCATGCCTTTTCCGGGATTTGAACCCAAGCCTTGCGGTACAGTAGTCAGCATCACTAACTACTCTACACATGGCAGTAACACACATAATGTGACAAAGCAATAGCAGCAGCAGTGCAATAGCAAACTTACACAGCCAAAGACAATGGACATTGGGTGTTTTTATTTACATTCCGCTTTTAACATCTTGTCCAACTGGAGGCTTTGGGGATCATATGATGATATCCTTTAATTAATACTAAGATTGGTCTTAATAACTAGGAAATGCAATATTGCATCATCTTATTTTGAAATGTGCCAACGTGGCAGTTTTTGCGGAGATAAAATTGTGAATATAAGGATATTTCCCGTTAAACGGGTAAACTAAATGTTAACTACCACGCAATAGGTTTGAGGGATCCAGACCATCATGAATTAAATAAAATCCCTCGACAGAAAATTAAATTTAAATGGAGAATTACCACACAAACGCAAACACACGTACACACACATATATATACAAGTAATAATTCCGTTTAATTTTATCTTGAATAACTTTTTTTAAATTTTTAACGATCCTTTTCTTCAGGATTCGCGTTTAAATATTAAACTAGCTTCCCGCATAACCGGGATTAATTTCGTAGTTGAATTTTAGAAGTTAACAGCTTGCATCTTTTAAAAGTAAGATAGCGTCAGGAACTATCGAGTGGTAGTTTCCGCCAATCATGCCTCCGTTAGAAGTCATGCGGGATTTGTCGCTTCATATACAAATAGCCGGAATTCTTTGTCCCTTTCTCTTTGTCTGTCTTCATCATATCTTAATCAGCTGCAGTTAGTGTATGCGTTATTTTTGTTTTGTCTCTTTTCTTTGCTTCCTGTGATGTTGAAAGGCGAAAATATAATTTAGTATTTTCATATATGAGTGTGTGATCGCTAAAGTACAAATGTCCTGAAACCAAACATGCATCTTTCCTTCAACAGCTAAAATTAGATCATCACAACCCGTGCAAATAAATATGTAAAATCACTCTCCACACTCTCCAACACACACACACGTGTATGTAATAGTATCAACAATAAGGAAGTTACAACTACGTTCTTGGCACTTGCCATTAAAATATTTTTTATATAATGTAATTTTTATAACAAAAATATATAAATAATATATAAATATACAGTTTATGTGAATGATCATAAATAACCTTTATAAGACTATAAAATCTTGAAAAACTATATCTTACTTTCCATTATATTTTTAAAAAACTAGTCATTTGCTCGTTTATAGAAGTTGGGAAAAAATTCCGAATATTCCACTTTTGTAGTTTATGTGGAACTTTTTATGCGTACTGGTCTTCGTTTGTACCAATATATTGGGGACAATGTCTAGGAGATTGCACTTATATAATTTGTTTAAATAACAATCGGTTGAATGGAAATGGTTTTACAGGATTGGAAGTTGCTAGACGTTCTTTATGCTTTTCCGTAGTGCCATCTAATGGTTAAATTTGAAACTGAAAATTCAGAATCAAGAAGGCTTGTACCAACTGCTTATAAATTACAACCTCAGCATAAGATCATATTTACATTGAATAAGAGAGCATGTCACCTGGACTAGACAGAGAAGGGATTCTATAATCTTTATAGACGAGTTCCGGCTTGTTTTAAAGAGTGATTAAATCTTTGCGTTAGTTTACAAAGAACTAGGTATCACATATAACCAATCTAACATTGTTAAAAGGCATAGTTAAAGGGAAGTGGAATTTTATGTCTTGAATTGGAATTCTGTGGGAGTCCACACTGATTTTCAAAAGCTCCAGGGACTCTGATGGTTATGAAATTTCAAAGTACGAAATTTGTGCTCCAATTTATATTTTCTCTTTATACTCTTCCTATCATTGAAGAATTCTTTTTAATAAAATAGTGCTTTATCTATGCTTTATCTCTTATTAAGCTAAGCTTGTTGAAAAATATCTTAAGTGCCAAAGTCTAGAGAGATAACCTACCTTAATACTACCTTTGGAACTACCTTAAATCTTCTTCTGAATTCCATAAATAAGCTGGAATAAGGGTTGTTCCATTTATGAACAATACTTCTCATTCCGGTAACTTAATTGACTGCATGAAAAGTCGATGCCGTCAATATATTACAATAAATAGCATAATCTTCATTTGTGTTCAAATTAGACTTAAAAGATTTGTTGTACCTTTACTCTAACTACAAATAGCACGACTCGCTTAAAATTTTCTTGGTAGAAAATGGTTTTTCTCTGTAAATGAATTTACTACCACTACTATTAATGTTAAAGAAAGAAAAAGTGTTTGAATACATCTATAACAATTGTTCACAATTTCGATATATTTTTAGACTCAATATAAGAATCAAAATAAAATTGGTGTTGTGTCTGTGGCGTAGATTATCTCTGTGTGGTAACCTCTGGTTACTCCTTACCTCCGAACTCTCTTGGCTACCTGTAAACCCGGCTAGATGTGTAGGAGGAATAGAATAATGCACAGACATGTTTTCAATCTAACTGATTTATTAATTCTTATTATAGATCAGACACAATACAACTCTAATTAAGGTATATGAACTATGGTAGAGTGCAGAGGTGAGATATTCTAATACAGGGATACTATTACAGACCCTCAACTGAATCTAAGACAGCTTAAATGCGCTCAATTACAACTACGTCGCACACTAATAACTAGCTTCTATTTAATTAAGAACACAGTACTCTGTACCTTTAATGTAACGGATCCTACACTGTAACTTGCAGGCACTATCTTTGGCTTGTTCAATGTCGTAGGTCCACGCTCTGCAATCTTTTTACTAATTCTCGAACTTCAAGTTCACTCTTATTTGCCCACATCAAACGTATCAACTTCAGCTTGTCAACAACAACGTGTCAACAGATCACTTGCTCCCTTCCTTTCCTTCGCTTTACTTCACTTGACTTAACATCTTACTTCACTTTTTGACAACTCTCGAAAATCGAATTTATATAATATATCTCATTTACATAAATCACGTTTGGTTTCTCGATGAAAGTTGGTTGAAATAAATATTTTGTTTTAAAGAGAAAAGAAGTTATTAGTAGAACCCCGTATATATCCGTCACATCTGTTGTAAAAAGAATTAGATAGATTATCACACACATGTGAAAAGAAAAACCTGATATTAAGCGAAAGGTGAAAGAAAAAATTTATATTAAAACCAAAATATGATAATAACATAGTAACAATAATAATATGTAATACAAATAACCGATATTTTCAGAGGTTTACAAAAAATATACTGGAGCAAGTTATATAGGTGTATCAGCAATCTAAATTGTCTCTTCTGAATGGAGAAATCATAGTGATTACTACTCATATACAAGATAGCAAAAAAGAACATAGTGATGAATATAGTGATTAATAATCAATATGTATGCAAACTTAGCAAATCAGAGATCAAACATGAAGTAATTATTGAATCCCAAATGACTAATGTATCCGCAGTCTAAATTATACAAATTACTAAACATTCTCAAAAAAAAGTAAATAAAAATCAGTAATTAACACGCAGAATAATCGATGTTTAAACCAGCATATTTGTGGCAAACCACGTAGTACCTACAGAAACCCACCTTTGGCTATAAATTTTGTTTTATCCCAACTTTCCAACTGATTTGAGAACAGCTGGCACGAAGAATACATTAATCGTGCTATCTGAGTAATTTATCGGGAAAAAAGTCATTATACAATCATCTTTCTCCGCATTCGTTGGTGTGGTAAAGACATCTTCATTCCATTCACATGTCAAAATGAGTTACTTTGTAGATGGTAGTTCGTCTTAACTACGCACTAAGCAGTTATGATGTTATCAATGATTAAATGTTGGAATTAGTTTGCGGGGTGACTGATTCACCTGCGTACTACTAATCAATGACTAAGCAGTGCCTTCTTCATCACGTAGCTATAGGTTCCAATTCTAAAGTTATCTTTTTTTACTTGAAACGTTGAAATTGATTATTTAGAACTGAATGTGCCAATTGGAGCTACATCGTTGGAATTTATCACTCTTATATGATCTTGTTTTATGTTGCTCTCACTGGACATCCGACTTGTGTCTTAGCTTCATTCTTGACAATATCATTGTAGAATCTTGGAAACTGATGGAAGGTCTTTAGCCGATATAGCAAAGCCTGCTTCTCAAAGTCTTCGGAAATAACTAAAAAAAATGAAGTAATAAAAAATAAGTTGAAAGATCTCAAAATTGGACAATTAAATGCGTAATTTATAGAAGGAAAAATTCCTAAATAGCAAAAATAATTAGTTTAATGCGTATTTTGAAACGAAAATTAGGAAACTAGAGGTTTTTTATGAATGCCTGTCTGTATTTCAGCTCCACAAAAGTGTGTGGTTTTCGTAGTCCAATGGTTATTTCGTGAACACTGAGTTGGGTTTGTTTTTTGTTGAGTCATCGGATTGTATTCCAGAGCTACTAAAGATCTAAAGACTCCTGTATGATTAAATGGGTGGCGTGGCAGGAGCGGAAGTGGCAGGAGCAGAGACATAACATTTCGTGGGCTGAGCGGACACTTTGAAACTCATCGTGGTTTGAGCGGACACATTTTTCCCCCCATCTTAGAACAGATTAGATTACCGAATTACAAGGATAAATACATTTTTGCCAATCAAATTTAATTACTTGTATTAAATTGTTAAGATGTTATAGTGCGAATACTTTTTAAACATAGCGAAATGTAATAGAAATAAAAACTTTCAGAGGAACATTTAAAAATTAATAGTAAGTAACAATATAATGAAAGGTATGAACGAATTTCAGGAATCTTGTGGAAAACTGTATTTTAGAGTCAAATAAATATTAGGTGCAATAGCCATACAATTAATTAGTTTCATGAAAGGAAGTAAAAATAAATACTAGAAGTAAAATACGCAAGATGTAAGTAGATAAAAGAAAAATAAATACTAACTAACCTTGCATCTTGCCTATTTGAGTATTTAAAGGCACTGGACTTGAACCCATTGCTCTACAGTAGCGAGTTCATGACAATGATCCCTCGGCTACCGTGGCCAGAATCTTTTTAAACATGTTGTAAAATCAGAAATTATTGAAAATACTGAATACGTACCTTAAAATCCGGCATATAATGCGCACCACCGTATAACGAGCACCTATACTTTCAAGCTACATCTTTTAATTTTTAAGTATATTCGCAATACAACATGTACCCTCTTTTCTTACGAAGAAACCTCGAGTGTACATGTGCAGTACTTTTATGTTTTGAAGTCATTTATTCGAGGTATTATTCCAAGCTTTACTACACCCCTTTAAATTCACAAGGGATGTCATTTCTTTAAAATAAACAGTATTTCTCTATATGTAGAATTCTAATATATTCTAAGTTCATCTCTCTCTCTCTATCTATCTATCTTTTTTTACAGCTCTCACGCGTCCGTAAATTTCGATCTTATTTTTTGTGTTAAAATGGTGCGTTACACGCAGGATTTTACGCTAATTGAAAAGTTTAACAGATGTTGTTATTGTTGTGTCCTTCCCGAAGGGAAGGAATGAAAGTTGCCAGAGCCTGTGAGACAGGTTGGACTTCTTAGCGGTAGATGGCGACACCATCTACCGCTTGTAAATAAGGCTGACTGAGAACAGCTTTTTAATTTACATAAAAGTGGGGTTTAACCAGTTTTAAGAGGGGGGACCCTCCCTTTTTCTATTCACAAAACTGATGGAAATCGTATGAAACATATTAAACAGGAGTTCTAAATCAATTTATTATACATGAAAAAAGGAACTTACATAAAGATAAATTCGAAAATACTTAGTTCATGAAAAATAAAAAAAAACAGGTGCTATTACCGATTATTATTATTATTATTATTATTATTATATATTTATATATATACAGAGAGAAAGCTTAAGTTTGCACACTATATCGAAGACTCTTATCTAAAATGCACTGTTAAACAACAAATGCTTGCTAAATTTTTTATCCTTTTATTTATGGTACTTGCCCCGAAAAAAACTTCAAATTCATAATTTATTTATATCTAAATTCGTTCATAGACCCACGAATATTTACTTTTAGATTGTTACAAAATAACTAGAATTAAAAGACTTATCAACAAACCGATAATTAAGAATTTTAAATGACAAGAATACGTAATTATTATAATTAAAATAAATTATTACGTACACATACATGTAATCTTCTCCATCGAGAATCCCAAAAAACTTACCTACCACAGAATCCATTCAGTTTTTTTTCTGCGATTCGTACAATAATTACCCTGTTTTATACACAAAGCTCATTCTAATTCTTTACCTCTATTGCTACATAAAATGATTCCGTGCTTAGGAGTTATTAAAATCACTTAAATAAAAATGATAGCGCGTGTTTATGCAATAATAAAAAGAGTACACTCTTTAAGAAGCAAAAAAAAGGAGAAATTTATTCGTTTGAAACTCCGGTCGGGGTCCATGCTAATGACCAAGAACTTAAGCCCTCGCCACAATTTTTATTCCGTTATTAAATATTTATGCAGAGGGGGAGACTTGAAACATCCACGGCTAATCGCCCGGCGTCACTTGAAAGCAATGATACGGAGAAACTAACGGAGCGAATTTAAATATTTTCTTATTAAATAAGAAGTAAGAGATAAAGAAGAAATTGATGATTTAGAGGAAGGAGATATTTTACTCAGATTTCTTAGGGGTTTTCACCCCATTTCTGGGCTGGATTCTGTGTTTTAGCCATGTTATGCTGTTGGTTGCTTTATTGAGGACCAAGAGATTTGATGTAAATTAATATTTTAGAAAATGCGCAAGTATCTGTGTCTTAATAGAAATTGCATGGAGGCGTAAATTTAAAGTTCGAATACATTATTATTATTTGTAAAATATTCCGTTTGCTTCAACTCTATTGTAATCTATTAACTATTAAAATTCATTTATTATTATGATGGATTATGAATTGTGTAATAGTCTGTGTGTTGACAGTATACTAAGATTCTTTAAACCATTATTAATTAACAAAAAGTGGGAAATGAAATACAGTAACACCCGAGCTTATGCGACAGGTGGTACTGAATGATATCATTGCGTAAGTCGCAGTGGCGGATTAAGCGGGTGCGGACCTGGCGGTCGCCAGGGGCCCTAAGCTTAACGAGTGCAAAGGCCAGCGACAAACCAACCACGCCAACTTAGAACAAGAAAGGAAAAGAAAACAAAGATACAATGAAACCCCCGCTAGAAATTTATCCAGATGCAAGAGAAATCCCAATGTAGAAAAACTTTTGAAAATATTTTTAGCAATACCGAAATCGAATGCATCAGGTGAATAATCTTTTTTAGTTTTAAAACGTGTTAAAAATAATTTAAGAAGTGCTATTGGAGAAAAGACAAATTGAACAACATGGCCATATTATATTCAGAATAAAATGTTTTGGACAAAATAGATATGGTAAAAATAATTGAGATGAATTGCCAAAGAGAAATCAAACTGTATAGCAAAACTGTAAGCTCTTAAGTAAGGTTTTCAATTTTTTATACAGTTAAGATTTTTTTTAGCTGATGAGTTTTATTATAGCAATACATTCTATTTTGAGAATTTAAAGTAAGTGACTCCTTGCACTATTTTAGTTTTTCGACTCTTAAGCCCATGGGCCTCAAACCTTTTACCGCCAGGGGCCTCCAACTATCTTAATCCACCTCTGGTAAGTCGAGGTATAAATTCGCATATAAATAGATATAAATTACATTTAGTTTGGGACGGAGACGAAAGAAATAATAATTTAGATAGGAAAATGTTTAGTAAAATCTTAAATAACGCAAATATAAAATCACAAGCCGAAGTTATTTTGATGTTGAAGGTTCCATAAAATCTAACAAAGCAATCTGCCAACTCAAAAAAAATTTTTTTCTCCCGCAAAATTTCCTCGTAGCATTCTAATAGTATTTTTAATCCTTGTTTTGTTGAAAAAATACGCTCTTCATTGAAATCTATAAAACGTCATTCGCTCTTCTGATTGAACTGGGTCTAAAGACTCAAGTGTTTCAATGTCTTGCTCTTGCTCATGCATTACTATGAGCTCTTCAATTATCCCTAGCAAGATCGACTACTTCTTCAATCGCATTACCACAATTTCATCAATTTTTCCCCCTACCTCAAACAAAAGACAAATGGATGAGATTTGAAAATCGTGTAACTCCGGGTTCGCGTAAGTCGGGGTAGCGAGGTATTATTGCATTAGCTTGGATATGAGCTAAACTGGCAACTCGTTCTTCAGACTAACAAATTGCACCGCTGGATACTCCACGTCACAGTTAAACTTTTAAATTTAAACACAAATCTTTTTATCTACCTTGATGATCTTTCGTGGAGTTAAATTTCAAATTCAAGTATTTTTCACCATTAGGCTTTGGGCCTCTTAATCTTGCTACTGCTAATTTTTATTGAATTCAATTATTAAATAAGGTACACTAAAAATATTTTTAAAAGACATTTTTACAAAATTCATGTAAATGGGGAAAAAATGAATTGATATGTCATTGCAAAAGAAGAAGAATGATTCATACATAAATATGTTATTGTATCAAACTTTATACTCGAGTTCACTCAGTGCAATTTTAAATAAAATGATGGTTTCGTCATTAAATATTAAAATAATGGGAAGAGTCTAACAATTTTAATAAGCAATTAATCTTTAAAGACACATAGAAAGTGAATTGATTAAAATTTTACAACAGTAAGAACTAATAATAAATGAAACATAAAGAAAACAAAAAGCAGCTATCAAAACTATCCGCTCATATCGCAAATGAATTCTTATTTAATTTTCAATTTATTATTAACAAAAATTAATTAAAATGTTTGAAAAGTAAGAAAATAATTTACGGTGGAGGGGGCAATTAACAGTCAACTGAAAATGTACATTGATATTTGAGGGTCCATTTTTAATTTTTAGCAATTTTTGACATCCTAGTATGCTTAATGACATTCAAAATTTTATGCTACTTTAGAAGAAAATATTTTTAAATGTTAAGTTATGTATTAATAAAAAATTTAAGTAGTGTTTCATAAATTATTTTACTTCGATCATGTAAATATCGATAAAGGCAATTTTTATTCTGTATCATGAATAATATGAGTTTCTCTTTCTCTATATGATCGAAAATTTCTTAAGCCCTATTATTTTTAATTAAATTTGAACGGCAGAATTTTTTGAAATTGTGCTTCAATAATCCTCGATTAGGCTTTCAATTAAAAGAAAATAATTTCAATTCTAAGGTAAAAACAAGATGAAAAAATGTATACTATATTTATTTATTTTATTTTATTTTGTCAAAGCTAAAAATGGAAGCTTAACGGTTTAAAATAAATTTTTGTAAGTTTTTTGTATAAAAATTAAACAATTTACTGTGCATAAGCAATTTTCAAAATAGCTAGAATTTTTAAAATCTAAAAAATTTAATTTAATGTATTTTTTTAATTTTTTGATACAGATAAAAAATTTTAGAAACATTTTTATTTTGCATTAAAAATCCTCTGTCAACTTTATGCATTGCTAGAATGTAGGATAGTAATTATTAAAATGTTTGAAATTGTTATTATATATATATATATATATATATAACTTAAAATTTCAACAGCGATCCAATTCAATACACGTAAAATGTAGGTACGTGAATATCACACCTATTTCCTCCTGCATTTGGCGACATGCAGTAGTCAAATAATCATAAGGGAAGGCAGTGAATAAATGAACGGGTACATTTTTGAAATGTCTATAACTATTGTGTGGAGGAAACTATTGGAGCATTTTACGTGACGTGACATCTCGGAATGTGCTGGTTTGGTTAAGATTTGAACACAGCGTCCGAAATAGGTGCTGTTGAAATGTGTAGTAGATCATAAATAATCTATTTTCTAATATTCTATCCTGCATTTTTGTGATTGTTCGAGTTTTAAATGCACTAAAGACTATAATATGGAATAAAAGAATATTCTGCTCTTGGTTTTTTTTTACTCTGGGGCTCTAGATGAGGAAGCACTTAAGCACAAAATAACGCGCGTATAACGCGCTCTTTTAACGCTAAAAATATCAAAATTTACGGGTACGCGTTATACGCAGGTTATGAAAATGAGAGCTTTAAAAATAAAAAATAAAAAAATATGAGCATAGAAAAAATTAGACTTTCACGTATATTGAAATACTGTTCATTTTTAAGGAATAAAATCCTTATGAACTTAAAGCTTGTAGTTGCAGAAGTATACTATTTTTTTCCCCTAAAGTTTGAGATAATACCTCGAATAAATGACTTCAAAAGATAAGTGCGCACGTACATTTCAGGTTTCGCCGTAAAAAGGGGGCGCATCTAAACGCCGTATATACTTAAAAATTAAACATTGCAGCTTGAAAGTATAAATGCGTGTTATAAGCCGGATTTGACAGTATATAAAAGCTGTAATGAAATGTAAATGTAACAGCTATAATGAAACACATCTGAGCAATGCAGTTATTTTTAATCACCAAGTTTCTAAGAAATAGTACTTGTTATAAAATAAAGCAGAAATAAACAGGGCATGTAATAAAAACTGTATAAAACTGGCGAGGAAGCTTTAAATTTATTTGTTTTATATTAATAAATCCTTTGAAGATAGTTTTGTTTTCATTGCTCATTATTTTTCTCCTCTTTTTTAAAATAAATAATCACGGTTTTGTACACACAATGTACAGATAATTTTAGCGTGACTAATAGAGTTTAGATTACAAAGCCTCTATTTGCCAAATTCGCCGTATTGACACCGATTATAAGTCACTCAACCTTAAATTTTTTGGTTTATTTTGCTTCAGAATTATCTGTTCAGATGACTTTTTTTAGCGTCGTAAATCGAAAAATAGGAAACATTTTGAAATTAATCCTACCATTCCTTGAAGATAATAATGGTTATATTTCATACCAACGCTCGTAAAATTGACGTTTGTCTTAAACTTTATTGCGATACTTTTTCTGCCTGAATTATATTTTGTCGTTAAAGTTTGTTATCTTTAAGTCGATGCTCTGAAACAGAGTCCACATTTGACACATTTAAATTTACGATGGGAGAAGAGACTTAGACTTTGTCTGAAACTTTTCTATCGACAACGACGATGTAGAACTCTTTTCTTTCTCGGCAAAATGCCCGAAACAAAGTCAATAAAGGAGTAGCATTCGACTTGGGCTTTCTTTTCCATAGCAGACATTTTGATTATTATACCTGATGTGAGGAATTTAAAGCCTTAAATTGGGGTATACTATCCTCTTGGCAACAAATGAAGTCTTTGGAATAGTTTAAGACTATTAAATGAATTCCTCTAACATTTCTTCCATTATTTATATTGAATTAAAATTTTTAAAATGAATTTATAATAATAATATTTTTTTTAAAATAATGTACATGTTGTCTGTGTATATGTTACCGATAAAGTGTATAATTCAGTTATTTAATAGAATAACTATGAGGGGTATTTCATGAAATAATTACATATAACAGATGAAACATTCTATATAGTACCTAGTTATTCTATGTAATAGCTAATTACAGACCGTTAAAGTGAAAAATAAACAATTTCAAAGTTATTTTATAAATTAATTGATCATAATTAGCTAAAAACCTCTAAAAAACACGTTTTATCCCTATGGCGGATGATTATAATTGGTAAATAATAAGGAAATGCAGATGATATATAATTTCTTTCAACTCATATTGCTAACATTAGTTGAACAGAAAGAGGGAAAAAGCGATATGTTTTTGCATCTGTTACTGGCACATTTAACTTTTCTACTCCTTGAACCTCAAGGATATCATAACGCTGGATTAACCAATAGTCACGTGGTACTTTTTTCTGTGCTGTTTTAGCACTTTTCACTGTTGCTATCAAAGATAATAATTTTTCACGAGTAAGTGTAGAACTTTTTTCCTTTCCCCCATGATTATTTAACAGATTCAAATCTCTCGCATCGGGTTTTTTTTTTATTTACAGGTTAGTTTCCCATTCCTGTAGGAGTCATTGCTTGAAAACAAGTTGGAAAAATATTTGTTAATAATCTAAAATATAAAACGCTGACATAAATACACCACCTAAAAGCTATGTCTAAAAGCAAGCAAAGTAAAAGACGCACGTCATTGCAAAGTAACTGTAAGCGGTTAAAAACTGATTAAAGCAGATAGAATCGGTTCAAAAAACTTTCGAGTGCTGTATTTCATTCTTTAACGATCAAATAGTCATTATTCTATATAATACCTAATTAAATCGTAGAACTCAATGATTTTATATACTTTAAATGACTTTTCTGGTTATTTCATGAAATCCTTAGTTATTCTATGAAATAACTTCACATTTTATCTATATCATATGTATAATATACATTTCTATTTTAATTAATCTTTTCTAATATCTCGTGGCTTTTTTCCCATGATCAAAACAGAATGCATTTCCCTTAAGAAAGTGGCCCACTCAAGGGGGGGGGATGCAGGTGTACGGGTACGAACCCTTATAGCCCTTGATTTTTTTTTGATTGAATTTAATCTTATACATATATAGTACTTAAAATTTAATTAAGTACCTCCCTTAAAAATCCCTGAGCGCATCATTACTTTGAGATGTAATATTGTCTTCGGTGGTTATGAAATACCTCAGCTCACCCTTTTAAATTTAAATAATCTATGCTAGAAACTTTCAGCTCATAAGTAATCCAATAGGGGAAAAGTAATTATCGAAACAAAAGTAGAGAAATAAATGTAATTAAGTCGCAAATTTAATTGCAACTGTAGAATTTCGTGAATAATTGATTAAACTAAAATCCAGCCATTTGAATTAAATTTCCTAATGAAGTATACTCAATCTATCTTTTGTCTTTAATTTAGGCTACGTCTAAGAATAGAGTTATATATAAAACTTTTTTTTATTTCTAATGGGCTGCGGATTGGTGTTTTACCATTGCAGACCTAGTACATTCCCCGGAAGCTAGTATCTCTTCTTAGTGCGGCACACTATAGGCGGATACCAATCATCGCAAGTAATTTTGACACCCAGTTTCCTCCCCATATGGTGGCACCCGAACTCTGACGATGCGAATTGTACTAGGATTTAATTTTTCCGAAAGCACCCAAGCCAAACAGACACTCTAGGGATATTTCACATGCCGTATAATCATACGGCATGGCCGCTGTTGATTTTCTGCTTCATGAAAATCCACCAACTTGGGAAAGGGTCGAACCCGCAACCTTAGGTGCAGAAGGCTAACGACAAGCCAACCACACCACCCAGCTGACTATATAAAACTAGCTTCAGTTTTTAGCTTATTTGCACATAAACTAATTTCGAGAAATAACGAAATGAATATGAACTTACTCCAAAATATAAATTCAATAAAATAGGAAAAAATCATGCCATAAGAGACAACGATAAGAACGAATTTCAGAACTGTTTATGCCCTATCTCACTCCCTATACATTAATGGAAATCTGTATCCATGATCCTTATCTTATGTCCTTACATATCAATGTAAAAGAAATATTCATTAAACATTTATGAATTTTTATGATGCAAAAATAATAGATGGATATGTATGGACCAATGGCGCACACAAGGTCCCCGGGTCTGGACCCCCCAAAACGCTTGATTTTTTTCCCGATTGATTATAATCCTAAGTATGTAGTACGTAAAAATTAATTAAGTACTTGTTATTAATAATTAATTTTATAAATTAGTGCAAATTATTTATTTAATAATTAAACTTTTATCGTTTTTTGTTCTCAAAAATCAACAAAATCAGAAGAATATGTTGAGCGCAGTATTGGATTTTACATGATACGAGAATGGTGGAATTTCGACCCTGGACCACCCCCTCCTCCTCTTTGAAAAGTTCCTGTGTGCACCAATGGTATGAACAATCCACAGTGGCGCACACAAGGGGGTGTCCTGGGGGTCCGGACACTCCTCAAAGTCCTTGAGTTTTTTTTTCGATTGATGATAACCCTATGTATATTTTAAGTAAAATTTAATTAAGTATTTGTAATTAACAATTTATTTTTAATTAATGACAGATGGATAATAATTTATTTTTTACTGTTTTTTGTTTAAAAAAATTGACAAAATCGGAAGAGTCAATTAGTGTTGTCTTGAGGTATGATACAAGTTGGGGGACTTTCGAGAACCATGGACTCCCCCCTTGAAAAAATTTTGTGTGCGCTACTGACAATCCATAAGCTAATATTTGAGGGTAATTTTTAACTGAAAAAAATATTGGATCGTTTTCTTTAATTATACGCAGAAAAGTTTTACAACATTTATATTTTTTTTATCCCCACTTTTTTGCCAAAGGAAAAACATGAATTTTCTCATGTCGTGGTTCGTTGAGTAACTTATTTGTCCACACAGTTACACCAACAAAAATAGGAAATTTAATGGAATTTGCCACCAAATTTCCTATTCTTTTTGGTGGCACAGCCGATTTCATGGTAGACACATTGTAATAAATTGGTTAAATAGCTTTAAAGATCCATACGCAATCAAACGCAAAATGGCACCGACACTTTACTGATCCCTGAATGATTACCCAAGTGGAGATGGCGGACGGAGATAGGTTATGAAAGTGCCTCTTTGAGGAACTTTTCTTGCCACAATTTCTAGCCTTTTTACTTTGCAAATTGGTATTTAAACACATCGCGTGTTGTTTGCTAATGCATTGAATGAATAATAAGTCTGTCATGCGACAGTTTTTCGTTTCGGTGGTTCTCGGAAAAAAGGCTTGGTTGATAAATAATTGATGTGAGAAAACAAAATTGTGTGTGCATATTATTCATTGGGCAATTTTTTCAAATTGAAAGAAAAGTGAATATGTGATGTGTTTGCTCTATGCGAGAGTGTCAAACCTCGCTTCTATTGCGTGCTAAATACGATTCGTGCTTTCATGGTGCAAAAAATTAATAATTTTTAATCAAATCACCTGTTTATGCATTGCGGAAAAAGTTCGAAAATGGTGAAATGAGTATAGTAACAAATAACTGTTTTGTTAAGTGTTTGTTGGTACAATACATGCACATGCTATGTATTTATAATTGCGTTGGAGAAATCATTTAACTTGTTTGCGTATTTCAGAATTCTTTATTTAGGTTATAACGATTATAGACAAATTTATAAGTATTCGATAAAAGGCAATATACGACTAAGTTCTTAGATTCAAATTGAAAATGCAATCAAAAGGTAAACAAAAAAAAAGCTTCTAATGATAAGAATAGCAAATGCTGTAATAAAAATGAGATATAGTACAGCAAATAAATAATAATTAGCCCAGGAAATATTAGGGAAATAACAAAAAGTAAAACTACGCTTAATTCTTAATTCTTTAATCTATTATTTATAAATTTAATTACACTTTTTAAAAATCTTTATTCTCTGTAGTGGTTTTAATGGACTAATTGCTTATATAGAATACATTTTTTGACTTCTATGTTTTCTTAATTTGCAGTGTTTATCATTGGAAATGCTCAAAATAATAATAATAATAATAATAAAGATTCTACATATTATACCAATTTCGCCAAATCAAAAGAGATCACTTTAAAAAAAAAATACCGCCAAATGCTGACATCGTTATTTTTATGGGTTGGAACAAAAGCAGGATTGACTTTGACTATTGGCTGAAAATCGTTGCATTTGGTGACGTTTGTTGATTTGGTGCAATTGGTCGACGGTACCAGATTGGTTGCGTAAGTACTAGAAAAAATATTTTTATTTCAGCAATCTGGAAAAAAAATCTTTATTATGTGGTATAAATATAAGAAAAATTCTTTTTAATATGGCATAGATACAAAAATAGCTAAAAAAAAGCAGAACAAAAGCCCACATTTTTCAATTGTAAGCGGAACTTGTATCCATTTGCTAGTCGTTCTCATTCAAGCAGAAAGAATTTTAATTGTTAAAATGCTGCAATTCATTACAAGTATTTGCTTATTAAAACATTCCATATTCAAAATACCGAACAACTGCGGTTATGAAGACAAATGCAGAATCCGCAAACTTCAGGTGCACGAAACTTTACATGAATTGTAATTAAGGTAAAACAAGATTTATATTTATTAATTGGAATCATATCACAGCTGCGGGATTGCGTTTTCTAATAAACTCTGAATTAATTGAGCATTATTGAGTGCTGGTGGTCTGAAAATAGACAGGATGGATTTAAGTGGTTTACCATATCGAGATATCATCATAAGCAATTAACGATACACTGGAGCACTCTAAGATCTGATTGGAATAGCTTATTGACTTGTAATAGGACAGTACAAAAAAAAATTCTCCTATTTAGCGTTGAATTGCTCTTTAATTATAGGCGAGGTAACAAGAAAATAGAATACCAAGTATATGTTACTGATTCTATTAATACCGCAAAGAATTTTCTCGTGTCTAACCACAGTTTATTGTCATCGCTCTGTTATATAGGTCCTCCATGATGTTATTTCAACCAATGTCTGTAATTAGAATGCAAAATTTTGAAATTCAATTCGATGAGAAAGAATATTCTATGCCTGCAGATAATCCTTGAAAATAAAATTTATAATTTTCTATAACGCGTTTTATAATAACATTCAAATTTATATTTAATATATATAAAGGATTAAGTTGTCTCAGCTAAATTCATTGTAAACTAAGATAAAGGATAAAATATTTGTGGGGAAAAAATCGTAGTAAGTGTTTTTCAGGCGAGCGAATTACACTTTATCTTAGAGACGTAGTAAAAACAATTCTTTCTCTAAATATTCTTATTTATCCAACCTTTAATTTATTTTATTCATAATTTATTGTTTTTGATGTATCATAAATAATAAAGGATGGCATAAAAACTAAAGAATTAAATACATTCAAAATAAATGTATTAAGTTTGTGCAATTTCTTAAATTTTTTTCTTACTTCTTTTACAAAAATATTTTCTATTAAAATATTTATTCGTATATCAACAACGGCAAATGAATGATAAAATTATAAATAACGATAAAAATAAAACTTAATCAAAACTGAATAAAATTAATATTAAATTTTTTGCGAGAGTAATTCTAAAATATTTTTCAAAAAAATTATTTATTTAACCATATACAGTAATGATCTATAAACTATATAATATAAACTTTAATTCTTTGGAAAAATAAAATTATGATGTGCGAATAAAATTTATATCTTCAAAGAACTATATGTTAGGAGCAACATATGTTATTGAAATTTATTATTCCATTCTAAATTTATTATCGATATCCAATATTTTGAAAATAACTTCCAAAATTAAAACATTCAGCCTAGTTAATATTTATTATAATTTTTTTTAAAATTATTGTTTCTATTTTTCAATTTTTCTTTATATATAAATCCTATTTCAACACAAGGTTCTGAATTATATTTAGTGCTTAAGAAAATACGTATGAGGTATCGGAAACTAACTTTTCAACCATGTATAACGAGAATAATTATTTATGTCAGTGTGGCGACATCTGTTGACAAGTGATGACAATTCGCATTTAAAATGACATTCGTAGAGATTTTTAAAGGCCGGAACAATTGATAGCACACATAAGCAAATAAAATAAAAAGTTATTATTATAATTAATTATAAGCATAGATAAAATTTCAAAGGAAATAAAAATGTACTTAAAAATATAATCCCATATTCTTCTAAATTGAGAATTTACTCTAAATATTATCATTTTAAATTAAATTTTTACTATACAAAATTTTTTTTAAATATTTGACTTCTAAAATAAATTATTCATTAACTACTTCAAAATTCAAACCATTCTTTAAAAACAAAGGCAACTCGTTTTTGTGTGAAGAGAGGATACAAAACCATACATTTCACTTAAATTCACACATAACAAAATTCTTATATATTTCGATATAATTATTTAAGTATAAGAATTCGTATTTCATATATTATTAGTGTTATAGATGAGTGATGTGGAATGTAGTGTAAAAATCCGTATTTTATTTCCCAATTTATTTAGTGTTCATGTACAGAAAAGGCCATAATTGCTGTTTTCATTGCAAATTTGAATTCAAATTGAATCAAAATTTTCAAATCAAATATATAAATTATCAAAACTTTCAAAATGTTACTTCAAAATTGATGCAAGTTGTCATGCACTCACATTGCACACAAATCATTGACGGAAGATGACAAACTTTTTTTAATATAAAATTTTATGTGTAAACAAACATTATATCTTTCTACCTTATTCTCTAAAAAACTATACAAAAACTTTTCATTTTTTATTCATTTTGTTCTTGTATAGTTTCAGCTATTTTCACTTTGAATATTTCAGAGAATTTTATGACGTAAATGTTGTTTCGTCGAATTATCTTCCAAATTATTTTTAGTTTATTATTATATATATTAATATAAATTTTATTATTAATATTAGAGTATGTTATAACACTTCGTATATGTATAAATTGTAATTTAGCTTCTATGTTTGGGACAATATTAAGAACAAAATAAATATGTAATTGTGATATTTAAAACTAATGTCTTGAACAATTCTTTCTTTTTCATATTTTGCAGCTTGTGAGATGCCCATAGACGGACGATTCCAAAACACATCGCTGCGACTGTATTCTAAAATGAAAATTAAATCACAATCATACACACACACAGATACAATAATTTCAACAATGAGGCAGATAGATATAAGAGTAAGTGTTCTATTTGTTTAGATTTTTAATAGTTATTTTTTTAAATAATAATGAAGAATGGGAACCAAACTTTAAAAAAACTTTTACTCAAAAAGGGAATTCCAACCATATTATTATATTCTGATTTCTCTTTCTAACATAGTACAATTTAATATGTTCTTGTACTAATATTTGATTCAATCTTTACTTTTTTTCCCTAGTAAAATATGTGCGTTGTGTATGTTGTCTTCTACAAGTAAATTAAGGATAAATGGTGTTCATAACTGAAATTGTTATAGAGAGGGTGAAAAAAGAACACATTAATTAAACAATTATTATAATCTCACGAACTTAAATTAAAATGTAGACATTTCTAATCGTCTTGAGCTCGTATTCTGTTCTTTTGTATTACTTAAGATAAACAATAAATCTTAAAACAAAGATGGGGATTGTTTTTCTAAAAAAAATTGAAATGCCGCATATTACAGTATTTTGTAACTTATCAAGGCCAGACTAATTTACTTGTAATGTAATACAGCGGCGTACTCAAGGGTAGGGTTTGAGGGGTCCAAACACTTCCTATAGATCAGGCACGGTTGATTTGTAATAGTGGCATGCGAAGACTTGTTGGAAAATTTGAAAAAATAAAAAGAAATAAAAGAAATTCACAATTCTATTGAAATGCGGCTATTTTAGACCCCCCCCCCCCATTCAAAAATTGGATCAGCATGTTTATGAATAAATATTTTCTATTATGAACATAAAAGCAAAATATCTCTCAAAACTAGCTGATATGCACGAGAAACACAACTTAATTTTGTTAGCATCTTCAAGAGCTAATCCTATACACATGATTGGATGACAAAGTACAATTTCAAAAGTCACATTAAGTAAATACTGACGGTTTAATCATTATTTAGAATTAAATGTTTTATATTACTTATTTTTAATTTATGTCAAACTTAGCTGATTGAACCTGTAAAAAATTTATTAACAATGGAATCTGTGTTGTATTTTTGTCTTTTATGTTTTGTTATTTTTAAGTTTCCACTAATAGACGCATTAAAAATTGTGCTATTTGTGTGAAAATCCTATAATAAGCTAATAAGTAACAATTTTTCCCCCTTTCATCTTTTTCTTGTTTAATATTTGGAAAAGTTTTAAGTGGCACATAATTGTTTTTTCATCAGATAATGGCACTCTTTCCAAAAAGGTTGACCACCACTGCCATAGAACAACGGATTTTTAGTTTTTAGCGTAAAAATTATGTCTCGGTGCTTTCATCTACATTCTTTTCAAAATATAATCCCTCCCATGAAAGCAGTCTGTGTGATATAATAAAACTATATCCAAGAAAAAATTTTGAAAAAACTTCCTTAAAAAATGAATGAAAAATTTTAGAGAAAAAGTTTTTTTTATTATTTATCCGAGATGGGCATTACGTCGACCGCCAAAACATTTTGTGGTGACCGTCTGAAGATTTTAGCAGATAGTAATTATAGACGGAAATATTCAAGACTGGCTGAAGTATATGCATAGTAAGTCTTCTACTGACTATAACAACAAAAACTAACTTTGGATAAAAATGTTTTATTTTTTTCTGTCTTTTGATTTGTTAAAAAATAAATACATCATTTGATATAATAATATTTGTGGCTATTATTATTATGTTTGTATCTTACTTTTTGATTCAAACGCAGTTTTAAAAGTGTTAGTTTTTTTTTATTTTAGCTCTGTAGGTAAGTACCTATTTCACATACTTATTATTAAAATATTGTAGACCTTTTCCTTCCTCACTACACCTACGACACTGGGAGCACACAAGAATTTTTAGGGGGGGGGGGTCAAAAATCTACCATTCTCATATCATACTCCAATACGCATTTAAACATATATATATATATTGATTTTGTAGATTGTTGGGATCAACAATAAAAAACACAGTAAAAAATAAATGACTGAATAAATAATCAGCATTATAATTAATAAAAAATTATTAATATAAAAAACCTAATTACGTTTTACGTATTATATACACATGGGATTATAATCAATCGAAAAAAAAATCAATGGCTATGAGAGAGGGTCCGAAACCGTGTGGAACTCCCCCCCCCCTCCTTGTGTGCGCCACTGACGCTGGGTGGATCGCGCAACGTATTGAAAGAATCAGAAGTAGCCCGTACTCTGGAAAAGTCTGCCCACCCCTGTTATATATTAACTTTAAATATTCTTAATCCTGAACCACATTAAAAAGTGAATAATTAGTTAATTACACATAGAAAATAAAATGCATTAAAATAGAATTATAGCGATGACTTGAGAATAGAATTCCTAAAATGTTGCTTTCGGCAATATTTGATTTCATTTAATATTCGTTGAAAACAAAATTGCGAAAATTTCATGCAAAATCAGCATAGGAAAAAAATCACCGTGTTGCAAAACTAATTTCATAATATGCCTTTAATATCACAAACTATTGAAGTTATTTTTTTTTTACATCATAATGACCTTCGCAACAATGACGATTAGAGGATTGTATTACAAGATGTGTAATAGGTCATGATAATGATATATCATTATCCATTTAATACACTGTTTCATTGTTAAATGATTGTGTGTTTAATGCATGCCGAACGGGAAATATACGGTTTGTTGAAGATCAGATTGTTTTTTTTTTCCATCTCATCCTTGTGGAACTAATTGAAATATTACAAAGTATGTAACAAGCTCTTTCATTATTATAGTCTCTTTTGTACGACTTCCATACGCTATATATGTACAAAAAAGATCGTTTAAGTCACATGTTATTATTTCGGGGGTATTTATTGTTATAAAACATGATGGGGGATCACGGAAGGACAGTACCACAACACACAGTTCTGAGCTTTGTCTTAAAGCCATACATTACTTCCGTGTTTACTAAGGGAATATTATAAGGATTTTTTTTTTAATTCTGAGAATTTGATCTTGATTTTTAACAACTTTGCAATCTTCACTTTATCAAAATTCATAGAATTATTTTTTTTGTCTAAAAATTCAGCTTTGATAATTTATTGGGAAAAAATAATAAATATTATTCCAAACACACATAATCACTCACAGCTCAAGTATTTTTAAATTCTTATGCTACTTTTAGCATATTAAGATTAAATTCTGAAATTTTCAAACATTATATTTGATAAAACAGATATTGGAAAAATCCGCTAGGAAGCACGAAGAATTAAAAAAAAATTTAAATTTCTCCTTTGTAGATTACTTTATTTAACTTTTGTTAATTGAGTAATATAAACACAAAGCCAAAACGTAGAATTTTTTCTCTCTTCTATTTCAAAAGAAGAAGGAAGAGTTCACATAAAATGTTATTGTTGTTCAAAGATCAAAATGTAGATCAGTTGTTAAAATAATAGTTAAAATATATTATCTTGCAAAAATAAAAAGGAAACAGTTAAAAAGGAAGGGAAAATAATCTCTGAAATAGAATATTTAATTATTTCCTTTCTCCCCTTTCTACGTAAATTTTTTCAATTCATCACATGAAATGCTATGTTCCATAACGATTCAATTTTCAAATCAGTTTTCTTATTTTTGAAATTAAATTTAGCTTTAAAAATAGTATATAACTTTAATAAATAAAACTTACAACTTACAACTTCTTTAAAATTAAATATTTTTAAAAAAAACCTGCTTACCCTTTACAATAAAGCTTTTGAACAAGGCAGACATTTTTAATTTAAGAACTTTAAAAGATAATACACAATCTTAATATATCTTCCTTTAAATGAAATATTTTTAAAAATCGGCTTATCCGTCGCAATAAGGCTTGAACAGCACACATTTAATTTAAGAAAAACTATTTATCTTTAATAAGAAAAAAAAACTGCGTCTATTTCTTTCATAAAAAAATACTTTTGACAAATGTTTTTATTCTACTTAAATTAACTATCATAAATAATAATAAAGTATTATTGTTTTTAATTTCTCTTTCTATTTTCAAAGCCAATGATTTTTTAAAAATTAAATTTCGTATCAATTATCTCCTTAGAAATAATAATAATAATAATAAAAACTTGAAATAATTTTTTACTAAAAAATTTTTTTACAAATAATATACACATAATAAATAATAATAATAAATATACAAATATTATAAACTCTTTCTACTCTAGAAAAATTCTTCCTCTCTTGAATAAAGTTTTATGAATTTAAGCTTTTTATCACGTTATTTCATTAACCCTAGGGTTAAACTAAAATATAACCATATTATAAAAAATTGCAAAAAAAAAAAAAAAAGGCTAGGAACAGTGGCGAACAAAAATTGTATTTATCGAAAGGGGGAGAGGTGTATTTTAAAAAACTTGTGGACGAAAGTGATAAGACATAATGTTTATGCAAAACAATTAAAAAGAAGTTTATCTAGAGAGGGGGAAGGGTTCAACCCTTAGCCCCAACTTGCATGGGGCTGAACCCAGAAATCCCAAAACGGGTTCAAAGGTCTTGTTTAAATATAATGTGGAATACAAGCTCAATAAGTGATGCAGCTAAAGGAGAGTTCATAGGATCTGTCAACATTTCAGGAAAGAAAAATTATAGTTACCAGTAAATTATGCTTGGTTACTTTCAAATACTTATTTTCGCCAAAAATTAACTTTCAAAAATATATCTCAAAAGTGACAAATTTTCTCTTATAATTGGTATTGGGTTTAAAGTAAAACTCTTAAATTAAGAAAATTAATTCAAAAATTAATTAATATTTATTGATTGATTGATATGTTGCAGAAATTTAAACGTAATCTGAAATTCAAAAAAATTCACATAGCATCAAATTGTTAAGAATTTTACGATAATTATAAGGCTGCCGTGTTTATCTTGAAAACTGTTTCTTTACTAAATTTTTATAAACTATGCACGACTGTACCACATTGTAATTATTTTTAAAAACTAATTTACACACCACTTGAAAATACATCTAGTCTACATGAGTGAATTTAGACATCATCTCAGACTTCAGGGGTAGTTTATCCATATCATGCTTTCCATGTGATTGTGTTTTAATATCGAAGAACACAGTGTGTGGCTACTGGCTTCAGATTTCATAACTTGAACTATGGTCAAGTGACAAAGATAATCTTTAAAATTCTCATTTTGTCCCTACATACTAAATGAAAATCAGTAATTAAATATAAGTTTTAATTCAATATTTTCTTCTTAATCCCAATTTTCTTAATTAAATCAAAAAAGAAAAGTCGAGTTCCTTTTTAGCATAAAATAAATATTTGTATCCGACTCTAAATGTCGCAGAATCGTAATTAGTACCTGATCCCTCTTCCACTTCCACATGCAGGGATAAGAATCTTTAAAAAGGGCTAAATGTCTTCACCGCGGTGGTCGGTAACGATTGCGGTAGAGATGAAGGAACACGCAAACGATACCTGCTCTCATCACCCCAATGAGTCAGGCTCCCAGAGAGTGTCTGGCTCCAGGTACCCTCAAGAGTCCCACAGGTGATGTATGCGGTGACGGCAACTTTTTGGGGGGTGAAGCGTGGAATGTACTTTAGAAGGAAATATGCACTTGTTAGTGAATTGGCATTACCAACCAGAACAGGAGTGCTTGTGACCAATTTAGGGGAGATAGGTACAAGTTTGGCGTTAACATATACTTTGTCGGGAGATAAGGGAAAGGAATTGAATTTATCTTAAGATATTTATCTGTGAGGTATGTCTTGGTAGGAATAAACAAGACAAAAAATGCTATAATTGTTGAAGTTCTGTTAAGATGAAAATAAGTATGTCACTGTTTAGACATTTCTAAGAGAAACAAACTCGTGGCAGGTGTTTTTTTCCATCGAATCGTGGATTTGACTCCTGATGCTACTTCAGACCGCCATTTTGAGGGGCAGGGCTGATGCACGTTAAGTCTGCCGAGGTTCATTAAGTCCTCACTTTAGAGTGGTATGAAAGTTTGGAGAGTGAATTGCCAAATCAGATGTTGTCTTCGTCACGTGTCCATAGTTCAAAATTAGGAAGTTCGACGCCAATAGCTCTCACGTTGTCTCCGACGTGCTGTAAATAAACTTATCATTATCATCATTGACTTTTCTTATTATAAGTTTTATATTTGTGCTTATGGCTGGGTGGCGTGGTTGGTTTGTCACTGACCTTCTGCACCCAAGGTAGCGGGTTCGACCCTGGTCCAAGTTGGTGGATTTTCATGATGCAGAAAATCAACAGGGGCCATGTCGTATGATTATACGGCATGTAAAAGATCCCTAAAGTGTCTGTTTGGCTTGGACACTCTCGGCAAAATTTGGTGCTGCACTAAAGAGTGATGCCAGCTCCTGGGGATGTACAAGGTCTGCAATGGTAAAAATACCAATCCGCAGCCCCATTGAATAAAAAAAATATTTGTTCTTATAAAATTAATACAAAAGTCAATAAAAATATTTTAGTTTTAATTCAAATATATTTTCTTCAAATCAAGCAGATTCTATTTGCTGTGCCGTTGGCAAACAATGTATTCAAGAGTTTTAAAATTAGTCCCTAGTTTAATTATCTACATAACTTATTAATTCCATAACTAATTCTCTTCTGGCGTATTATTAAAAAAAAGTTGTTTTAAATCAACAACTGAGGGAATTAACCCTTTCATATGTAAAATATTTTCAGAACGCAAGATACTTTTTAGGCATTTTGTCTAAGTCTTTAAGACTTTATTATTCTGGTATAATTTCTCTATATCCACATTCGAATTCTAAATAAGACATTTCCATACCCTTAATCAAATTCATATTAATCTTTACAGTTTAAAAAGTTTCACCTGCTATTACGAAATTGGTTTTTATGTGAATCACCCAATTGTGTGTGTGTAATGTTTCTAATTGTAACCCCTCTCTAGGATTACGAGATGTTAATGAAGATATCATGGTAAAACAAATCAGTAAGTTAACAATTTTTTTAATTTTATTTTTTAAAGTAAATTTTTTTTTACCTCATATTTAGATGGCAAAATGTTCTTTCATGTTTTATAAAAATCATTTAATATAGTTTAAAATAGGTTTTTCCTTACGGTACTCATATTTCATTAATTTTAACT
>BMAO01022690.1:0-57943 GCA_019973975.1 Trichonephila clavata
CACGGCTCCATTCATCGCAGTAGTATTATATGATTTTAAAAATTTATATTTTTAAAATCTTTTTTGACGTTTTATAATAAATGATATTATAGTCCGCCCAAATTTCTTTTTTCTTTGCGCCAATTCATAAATAGAAATTTGCTTGTCGCCCTATTAAGCGATGAACAGAAAAATGTGAATAAATCATATGCATTACTGCATTTTTAAATATGAATTTAAAATAATGTAAAGAATTTGAATTATGATTATTGTTAACCGGATAGATATTTGTTATGACTTTATTACGTAAAATGTGAAGAAAAGAAATGTTGTCAAAAATGTCCTTTTATCTCAATTTATTCCGTTTAACCTTTGCATTTCTTCGGAATAATAACCTGGTTTTTAGATTATATAAATAGATTACAAATATTTATTTAAAAAGGATTAAAAGAGCAGACGTTTCTGAAATTTTAAATTCTCAATCGTTTTTGATGATTAAAAACATGGATTTTTTTTCAGCTCGTATTAATTCGTTTTCAAATGGAATTTTGAGAATCCATTATGGTAAAAAGAAGAAAACATTTATTTCTTTGTAGTTTACTTTTGCCTGTGTAATGTACATGTAAATTTGGTGTTATTATTCTTTTTTAATTTATTCTTCGTTCTTATTAAACTAATTCGGATTGTTGTTGTTATATTCGCTTTGCACTGTTTTTAAAGAGAGAGAATTATGGATTTATTTCCAGCTAATATTAGACTATCGTTTGGTAACCTGCTTTTCTTAAAAATATTTATTTTTTCTCCTCTTATTTTCTTGGAATTATCTAATATGGTATTACAAGCAGTATTTTTTAAATACATTTATATACATTGAATTAATGTGTTTTTTGTGGTGTTCCTGTTCGAAAGAATCTTTTAACATGGTTTTTGAATTGCGTTAAAGAAGTGCATTTTATATTTATTCCTTTTAGACAGACTAGAAAGACCTCCACTTCTGTTTTCGCGTCAAATTTATTACCTAAAGATGAAAATACAACAAAAATAACGTGCCATTAATCTTGGCTAATTTTAAAGAAAATCGATTGACAATATCTTATTTACATATCGATAAAAGTTTTCAAAAATATGTTACAATTTGAATAACTACTTAAAAATGTAAATAAATATAATACTTTTTAAGTTAACTACAAAAAGGGAACAATACATGTATAAGGATTAAGAGCGATAATTAAGAAATTTAAATCGAATTCTTTTTTACTAATGATTTATGTTTCGAAATGATTACTAATGAAAACTCTTTTTTCAATACAATTTTCTTTCACAAATAAAATATTAATTAATTGAGATCTACTCTGTACCGGCTTCTACTCTATAGGCTTTTGTTTTTGAAGTGCTGTTTTCTTTGGAATATCTAACCCAGCGACACTCCACCTGCGGTCCAGTGGGCGTTTACGAGTGCCCGGTCATGACCCATTGCTGTCAGAATTTCAATAATGTGAATCAATGTATTAAAAATATAATGAACGTAACAAGTTTTTTTTGTTGTTGTCTGGAAAATTGTCTTTAAATGCATTCATGTTTATTGATATTTTTTTACAATTTAAACTTTCTCATTATGTTTACCAAGTAACCTTTTTTATTTTCCCTTCCTTAACTTTTTTTCATAAGAATGGCCCCAGCCTTCTTACACTATGGCTCAATAATTAACTCTTCTGTTTTGACGTCAGATCCATAAATGTTATTTTCTGCTAAAAATTTAAAGGATTTTGAGTCGCAATCACTCAGTAAGTAAACAAATATTATGACGAACCTCGTAATTCTGATCCACACTCAAGTGAAGAGGCTGGCACCCACTTCTCCAAAATACCACACCACGAGAGGAAATAGAGCCGTGACAGATTTAACGTGCATCGGTCCCTTTACATGGTGGGTCTTCAGCGGCACTTGGGCTTGAATTCATGCAACGCCGGTCACGAACTCGTGACCTTAACACACACACACAGCGGAAAATTAACTAGATAAAATAATAAATATAAACCACTAGCCGTTACCTGCCCGCTTCACTGGGTATTTCATGATGTTATATGAATACAGTCGACTCTCGATAATTCGAAGTTGAAGGGACTAATGAAAAACTTCGAATTAACAAGAGTTCGAATTATCAAGAAGGTAGGAAAAAAACTCCCAAAATGCACGAAGAGAAATTTTTTGCTAACACATTTAAATTTAAAACTATATGTAATAAAGTAACAATTTCTCATATCTATAAAATTATTTTAAAGTTTTTTTAAAAAAAGTACATATTTATATTATACAGTATAAATATTAAACAGAAGTTATAAGTCCTGTATAAAAAACAACTATTAAAAGAATATATTTAGGGATTAAAATAAACTGTCAAAAGAACATATACTGTACATAATAAATTTTTTTTGACGAAAAATCTGTTATCTTTTTTGTTTTACGGCATTCAATCTAACTTTGTCAATAGATTTTTCTAGAATAAATGAAGCTTGAAAAATGTCCGCATCAACATGATTTTCAAACAAAAAGTGGCGTAGTTTGCTTAGTGACACTTTAGCTTGTGTCAAGGTTCATCAAAGGGACTACGTTACAGGAGAGACAAGCAGAAACAATACAACACAAAATACGTAAGGTCCAACCTGTTTGCTACTGGACTCTACACGATAGTGAGTGTTTAAATGGCCAAAAGTTTTATAAGACCACTTCCAATTACAGCGTATTCTATTCCGGCCAGCCATTGATTTTACTTTGAAATATTGAGTGTACCAAAACGTATTGTTTAGTTCGCAATATCAAGAGTTTTTCTAGGGGCTGAGCACATACTTGGAATTAGCGAGAGATTCGTATTATCGAAGGTTTAGCGGGAGTCGAATGTATATACTTTTTATATACATATATAAATTATTGATATCTTAGCATTAAGAATTCGATTGTATTGAATAATATTCGTATAATTCTTGATTTAAAAAGGACAGAACTTGCAAGTAATAATTTCTTAAATTGAAGTTGAATTACCTTTTACTCTCTCGTAATCCTTTTTTTAGTGGATCTCTACTCAATAAAATAAACATGCTTGCCACATTTGAAGTCTAAATTTAATAGACCCAAAACGAATAGTTTTCATCACTAAGTTCCAGTTACCTCTCTTTAGAGTTGATTTCTGTAAGACCCGTTGAGCAAATCTGTTCAATTTGACAACAGAGATAGACATGTCAAATTTCATTAATGTAGATCATTAGTACGAAAACGGGTTTTTTTTTATCAATACGCCGCTAAAGATTCCCTTTCCCTCTTAGAAGTCGATTTTCGTAAGATTCTTTCTTAGCTAATTTCCGTTCATCCAAAGTAACATGCATACTAAAGTTCACTACAGTAAATAGTAGTTCTATAATTAAATATTTTTTAATAAATAAATCTCAGCAATTCCCTTTCTCCTCCCCAATAGGTTTACATTTCCGTAAAATCCTTTCTGAACGGATCTATATTAGAAAAAAAAATGCCAACGAAGTTTCAAGTGTCTAAAAGTTCAACAACGGTCATGTGTTTCCCTAACGTCTCTTAAGGATCTTTTGGGTCGATTATGAAAACACATTTATAACGGATATCTGATACATGAAAGGTTTGACCTACCAATTTCTAGCATTTAGATTTTATTTATTTATTGTGCATGTGCAGGTTAATATAGTATTAAAACTATAAAGCCGAAAACTATTTCAATATTTTGATCCTTTTTCCCTTTTTAAAATTTTTTTGTAGCGTTGGTCTTATGACGTCCCCACCCCCTATATTAATACTCTTATTGCAACCCGTGGGAAATATCTGCCATGTTAAAGTGGCCCGGGGAGAAAAACGGTTGAATACACCTGATTGAAGCCATTTTGTTGCTGAAGTAAAAAAAAATAAAGCATTCATTCCAAGTCCCAATTATTTTAACCTTCTTCAGAATATTTTACTACTCAGATTCTGATGAAAGCGTTCTGTGTGTACAACTCATGATTGCTTCATTAATAATTTATTTTTTAAGGTACGAATTTCATATCTAATTTTTAAATTAAAGGGAGGAAGTAGGAAAAAATGTAAAGAGTTTATTAAAATTTGTTATGTAAAACAAAAATAACAATAACGTCGTAAGAACAGCTAATATTGACATGGGTAAAAGTAAAAAAAAAAATCTTAAAAGCTATAAAACAAATAGGGTAATATCATCCTCATAATTTAAGATTTAGTGTTTTGTATTATTTTTTGAAATATTTCATAACAGGGAGGGGGGGGGGTGACGTTATTAACAAACCAAAGCGCCTTACGTTTTTAAACTGAAGAATGTTTTCATAAATCCGTCGAACATTTGAGCAAGTAAGAAAAATATTTCTTTTCTGTTTCTTTCTGCAATGCGCCAATTGATGGAAAAAATTAATTTAATGTGAATATACTAAAACTCCTGAGAGTATTTTGCATATTTGAACTTCCGAGCCAAACAGAAAGGAAAGAAACAAGATATCTATCATTGGCATGGCCAGGTAATTTTAGCGCGTTTTTCACATAACTTTTTGCAAACAATAAATTTACTAGGTAAAATTTGAGAAAATTTTGTTATAAACTAGCGAAATTCAGGAAAATTTGTAGGAAAATTCGGGACAACTATGGGAAAATTTAAATATGATTCGTCTCCTCTAGGGCAAAAATGCGACCCAATGCCAAAAACCCGAGGTCAATTGGTTGCTTATTGGCTGAGAAAAAGGTTCGGCAAAATATGGAACGAAGACGAAATTTGCGTCCTAATAGCGCTTTTGTTCCACTACGTGAAAAACGCGCTAAAAAGTCAAAGCAATGACTTAAGCAAAAGTCAACAAAGCAATGACTGAAACCCTTAGAAAGAGATAATTCCCAGTTTCACTTAATTGCGATGACTTCCAAACCAGAATACCTGCCCCTATATTTTGAGCAAAGTATTCAACGAAAAAAGAAGTTGAATTTTTCTTTTGGTACATATAACCTTTGGATGATTCTGTTTCATTTCGGTTACAAGTTAAATTAAATTACTTTATAAATAAAATAGATTATTAAAAGATTATGAAAAATAAGAATTTTAAGAATCCATAAGCTTGAAAAAAATAACTAAAATCGGCGCAAAGCACCGAAAATGAAAACATTTCAGATCCGGGGGTGGACGGAGTTACATAACAAAGAGGAAACGTTTGCTTAAGCTTCGTTCACATACGCATTAAAGTTTGGAAAAATCTCCCTTCTAAAAGCATTCCTTGAAAAAAATATACATCAGAACATATACTCAATGGCTGTAGTCAACGAATATGTGTAGGAGAAATGACATCTCTGCTAAATTAAAACAAATGGAAATTAGAAACCAAAGACAAAACAAATCGGAGAAAGAAAGACATTTTTTTTTCTCTGAAAGATTATTGAATAAAATAGTTTGGATGTAGAAATGATCATGTCTGTTTTGCACAACTTAATTTTTTTCCCCTTCTCGATCGGTTGGTAAAATATTCGTGTCCCCCCCCCCACCACCTAATTTAATTCTGGATGCTTATTGTTGGACTTCTGTAAAATATGATTTCTCTAGACAGAGGAAATTATTTGTTCAGCATCCGTATAAATATTTAGTAACGCTGAATTTTAAGGAGAAATTCTATTGCAAACGGTTTGTAAATTTTGGAATCTCTGCAAAAAGTTTACCACAAAACATAATAAACATTATTGAATAACGAAGGATCATTTTGAAACCAATTTCTATCTTATGGTTTTCGAGATACAAGGTCGAAAAACAATGGATTTGAATGATATCCGAACCAAAATTTTTATTTTCTATTAAAACTCTACTAGAGTGTTGGATTTATGTGTTTATTTTTATTTGGCTTTAATTCTTTTGTTGCATTATTTAAAAAAATATATATTCTTTACTTACCTTCCTTTTTATTGGTTTATATTTTAAACTCTTGCGTTTTCGAATTGCTTCATCAGAATGATGTCCATGTAGAATATTGTTTTTTATTGCAAGATTTAAAAAAATAAAAAAAAGAGTTCGTTTTCAATTAACAACCACACTAACGAGCAAAACAGGGGGTAGTAGTTTTTTTATTTCGAGACGTATAAATAAGGTGGACAGTAAATTAAGCTGGGAAGGATTTGTGAAGTGGTTTGATATATTGGCAGCTTTTTTTTTTTTTTTTATCAATACCATATTTAGAAGCAATAGATCTCCGAAGACTGAATTTCGGGGAGGGGAAAACGTTTTTATGAAAAATATTTTCAAAGTAAGTATTCAATTTTGTTAAAATTACATCTCCTTGCATAAAAATCAATGTAAGATAAGTAGAAGTATAAACACCCATTCACAGGTTCTCATCCTCATATCTGAATCCTTTTTATGAAGTTTTTCTTCCCTAATTATAGTTTGTGTTGAAGTCAAATATTCAATGCGTTCGAAGCAACAAAAAAATTACCCCCTCTTCGAATAATTTATTAAATTGCCATTTCTTTTTTATTTAGGTTAAGTGTGAGGAAGGGGTTTAAAAAAAAGGATACTTTTATTGCACGTAGGACGATTTCTTCTTTTCAATCACCCTAATATTCTCACAGTGAAATTGTGATGACTAATTCAAACACTTTTATAGAAAGTTAGCAACTCAAGTGAAAATATCATGAAGATGAGGTGAAAACCTAGAGAGAACCCCTTATCCCCCCCCCCGTAACAACTAGATCATCGCGATGTTTGATGTACAAATATTTTCTTCATATCCATGATATTAATGTGATGTTCTATAAAGTTACGAGAGAGTAAACTTTCCTTACCAGGCATTGAATTTTAACCGACAACAATACTTATGCTTCTTAAATGTATAAAATCGTTAAAAAATGTACATAAAGCTCAATTAATTTGAAACGTAAAAAGGTTATTGGTATGGTTAAACATATCTGAAGATTAGTGGCGTAACGGAGAATATTCTTAATGTAATCGCAAAAAAAAAAAAAAAAAAATCCCGCAGTTTTATGGAAAAATAAAACTATTTTTTTAATGATAAAATCACATCAAAACAAACATAAAAATACTTTTGAATCATTTTATATATGATGCTCCTTAAGTGAAAATCTAGATGTCCAATCTCTGTGCATATGAAAACAGAGTTATCTTTTTGAAACTGCTTTTCCTGAAATTTTTATTTTGAAACTGATAGAATGATAATGAAAATGTTTTATTTCCTTGCATTCACTTGAATAGCCGTCGAAATAATTATTTTTTCCCATTATATATTTATTATTTTTTTTCCTTTTCCATAAACTACTTCGGAAATTTCTTGCACAATTTTATCTTTTTAAAAAAACAAAATAAATGTGTTTCTTTGGAATCAAATATTAATCTGGAAAATTCTTGTATTACAAAAGTTAATGAAGAAAAAGTGCAGACGAGATTTTGAATGTTTGGATACTCGATCATTTTATAACAACCGATGACGATTAACAACATCCATTCGTTTCGGCGCATAATATTTTTTTTAATAGAGTTTATTGAAACAACAAAAGCAATTCGAATTTAATTAATTTCTAGTCGTTTAATATTTCGTATAGTATCATTTCGTTCTCTTTATTCTCAAGATTAATTTATTAATTTGCTCAGCATTTTTATGAAAGGAAATCGTTTTCGGATTCTTGCGGTTTAGTAGCAGAAATAGCTGCGGAATTTAACCTTTCTTTATGATTTATTTATGTTTCGAGTGAATGGTTCTACGATAGCATTAACCTTGTAATTATTGTTTGTAAGTTCGTCTACGCAAAATTATCGATAAAACTATTCTCGTACTTTGATGTGACTATGAATTTCGGGTAAGAGATCGAGTTATATAAGTATTTTTATAAAATTAATCCATGAGTGAAATATTTTTTATAAAGCTATGTTTTGCTAACTCTAATGAATTAGAAAAATTTTAATTTGTCCTTCTATTTTAAAATTTCGTATGAAATTGATTGTTGCATTTTCATTCCGTAAAATCAAATTGCCATTTGAACCTATTCCAACCTGAAAAAAAAAAACATTATAATTTTTTTAATGCTAATTGCTTTTCAACAAGAATCACATTCTCAAATATAGATTTCGATTTCAATTTTTCCAAAAAAACAGGACATTGTTTTCTTTCACATAATAATTTAAAGAATTCGATTTCTTTTGTACAATATTTTGTGAGGAGTTCTAAAACATTATCAATTTACTCGTAATCATCATTTTTAACACGCTTTTATAAGTTTCACTTGCATGTAACGGAATCTTGGAACTCGATTTTTACCCACTTAAAAATGTCAGATTAATTTGAAATTTTGCACACTTGTCAAGGACCGATGACAATACAATAATTTCATAATTTTGTTCCATTGTCATAATCAAGATCATCAGGAATCACGATAATCAGATTTGGCGACAATAAAATATACCACTTCCAGATTTGGCAACTTATTGCCCATACAATTTTCAGATTTGGCGACTAATTCCAGAATTAGCGACTAAAAGAAAAAGGTGTAACCCTACAGCGAGTGTTTTTAATTTAAAGCTATTTATATGCAAGTATATAATACACTTTTGGTTTATAAAAATAAAACAAACAAACAAAAATGTTCCGTATGTGAGAAAGTGGAGGGTGGGTGGGTGTTATCAATTTCTTACTATAATATAAACATTTTTCTGAAAATAAAAATTAAAAAAAAGGCTCGTGATGTGAAAAAAATAATTTATGTTCTAACTGCTAAATATTTTTATTTTTATAAAGCAATACGTTTAGAAGTGATGATACGAATTAACATTATAGCAATACGTTTAAAAGGTGAGAATACCATTGACACTTACCATGTTTTTAATAACTTGCTTTCTTTAATGTCTGGCCGGGTGAAATTTTGTAATTGATTTCAAACTGTGCGACTTTCCGATGAGCTAGAGACTTGAACTTCGGACCATATCTCAGAAGTGGATGACAATGCATAAAAATTTTGAAAAAAAAGAAGAAAAAAAAAACGAAATGAGAGAGAGAGAGAGGAAGAATTTTTTATACATTTTAGTCCGTTATAAAAACATGGTACATTAAATTTTTTTTTAATTCGAACTTTTTTTCTTCTTACCACACATTTTATTTGTTTGACCTGTTCTATAGAGACGGAATCTAATATAACGATACGGGACTCATCCGAGGCCCCGTAAACAGAGAGAATAAATGACTTCAGACCTTTTAATTAAAATCCAGCAGCCACACGTAATTCTGGCTCCAAATATCAAACTCAAGGATAAATTCAACTATGAATAAATGACAGTTTAAAAAACTAAAGAACACACTTTTATTGTAGATCGAACTAAAAAAAGAAAAATAAATTATAAGTTAAAAAAACTAAAGAACACGTTTTTATACTGAATCGAACTAAAAAGTAATTATTAATATAAGAATAAAATGACGAACGAGAAAATTAATGTCATTGGGGTAAAAGCGTGGGGTGCAATTTCGGAATTGAAAGAAGTTAGAAACTATAACAATTGATATATTTATAGAACACCCCACGCTTTTACCCCAATGACATTAATTTTCTCGTTCATCATTTTATTCTTATATTAAGAATTACTTTTTAGTTCAATTCAGTATAAAAGCGTGTTCTTTAGTTTTTTTAAATTATAATTTATTTCAGAAAATGTTACATAAGTTATGACAGTACATATTATTCTGAAACTGTCTTTATTTTTCTTCTGATAAGTTTAATTTCCGCATAAGTGTTTTTGCATGTTTCCAGATATAATGCGCAACGAATGTTTAAAAATGACGAAAAGAAGGGCGAAAAAAATATCCCAATGTTCATGCAGTTCAAATTTAGTTTGAAATAACCTCGAAAAGAAACACTCAGTTTCGATTCAAAAATATACTGTGAAGTGCTTTTTTCATCCACATACTCGGAAATAATTATCCTAGTGCTCGCAATCGAATCCATTTTCATTTTTCGCTGCTAAGTCAAAGCAATTTCAAATACAACATTTTATTCCATTCGAAATGAGATGTTAGCTATTTTTTCTTATTAATCTATTTAGAGAAAGAAAGTTTTTAAAAATTTATCCACTTCAGACATGTCTCTGAGTTTTAAAGAAATGAAAAGCAAGAAAGTGTTGTCACATTAACGTCTGAGAATGCGTCGTCTTAACTGCCAATTGCAAAATGGTTTACTACCTCCGAATAACAATGTATAGCAGGAAATTCGCGTTTGTAATTTTAACGGGGTTCCCCCCCCCCTTTTTTTTAGATGGTTTGCTTTTTCTCATCGGGATTTTAGTTTTCATCTGTAATAAATGGAGAAGTTATCATACAATTTGTAAACGGAGTCTTAGATTTTACCGCCATTATATGGCTCTGAATTTTCCTGAATTGAGATTTCGAATTCTTATTCATTCGAAGCAGAATAAGCCATCCCTCCTGAACCGGAAAATAGAAAAGGATGTGTGGATTGTTTTTCTATATAAATTATAATGCGAGTTTAAGTGTGACTCCAAGTCTTGTTTTCATGCGTGTGGATTTCGCTTCCGATCCATCCAATGAGAGCATTTCCTTCTCTTTTGCAGGGAGATGGATTTTCTGACTTTATGCTTTGCCTTCATGAGCTCTGGAATTTTTCAGGAAGAGCAAAGTGTGAATTCGTTCAGTTGTAGTGGCAATGGAATTACAACTTGCAATTAGGTGCTGAAATTCTCGACAGCTTCGTCTGAGTTGTGAGTATTAGGATTTCCCATTATGTTGCGGAGAACCATGTCCTGAATTTTCTTTCCAGTTGGTAGATTTTAAACCATTTACCGATGGAAAGAAATGACTTGTTTTGAAGTAAACAATAATAGGATTGTTTTTGGTGGCAAGCCCATGGAATAAAATTTCGCATGCATGAGGAAACTTGAATGCAAACACAATATTAAGCACAGAACTCCATGATGTGGAGAGTGAGGGGATTATCAGAAGCTAGAATATTCCAGGGCGAGAGAAGTGTGGCTGTTTAGTTTGAAACTAGGTTCTTTGTCGAAAAGGTTATCAAAGAGAATTTCTCCGTTGTTGTGTGTGAGAGTAGAATCAAGTAAAGTGGTGTTAATGGAGCCGTGTGGAGGTCTGTAAAAGCACGCCGCTGAATATTAGCGTTCTTTCCTAGCTTTCAAATAATGGTAGTGTTTTCGTATTTATTGCATACGGATCCGTTTATTTTTGAGCCAATTTGTCCAACGGAGTCTCTGTATATTCTGCGGAAGTGTTTACTCTCGAAACCAGAAATAATATTTTTCGTACTTTTCTCTGTCTTTAAACAGTATAAACGGAAGTTTTATAATTTTCCTTCCTAGTTCGATTGTTATAAAACGAACAATACAACGAGGCAAATGATATACTTCTGCACCACGAATGAAAGTAATTTATTCTAAACGAATTGAAATTTTACAACTGTTCTTCATTTCGTGAGCCTAGTGATTGGACCGATTTTTTAAAAGCCATCCTATTCTGTTGCAAGCAGAAAATGCAATTTTTTTTTTTAAATTTAATAGTTCTTAAAGGATTTCTGCACAGAGTCCAATTTAGTTCTTGCAAAATGTGTGCGAAAGGGCTGTTACTAAACCGGAGAACATCTTGTTGATTGTAGAATTTTGAACTCTAAGCAAGTCACACACATTACTGTGATGTAAAATCGAATAAGCTTTCAATTGAAACTTATTTGTTAATGTTCTGTTTAAGGCAGAATACCAATCGCAACCAAAGTTACAGTCGCGCAATAACGTTTTATATGGAATCTTAATCAGCGCAGGTGTTTAAATTTCTAAAAGATGTAATTAATATTTTATATAATAAATAGTTATAAAACCTTTATTTATTTTATTTTAGAACACTGCGCCTATTTTTAAATTTAAAAATATTCCTATACGTTATGTCTTCTGATAAAACAAAATTCCTTTTTTAAGCTTTTTAATGATATTTTGCTGGCACAAGATATATTCATTTGGGAGCCACCCATTCAGTACAGTGGTTAGTTGCGCTAACTGCTATACTGTTGGGCCTGGGTTCGAACATCGGAGATGGCATAGATCTACGTAAATGAATAGTGCCTTTGCGGCATACGGGTATTCTAAATTAGCGGTTCTTAAATGGTCAGTGCTTTTTTCTAGGGGGTCCGCAGAGATTCTCATGTAACGTTGAGATTTCCTTCTTTTACGACTCTGAAATGCCCAATGAAGAAATTCCACTAGAACTAGTACTTTGATCAAAAATATTAAGTCTGTGGGGGGGGGGGTTCACAAAATCTTCGGGGTCCACGATGTCACCCTGATGCATAAAAGGGGGCCGTGGCGATCGAAAGTTTCAGAACCGCTGCTCTAATTCAGGGCCGCCACGTGGGTATTCGGCGCCCTTGTTCAAGTTGAAATTCGGCGCCCCTTTATGAGGTTCTGTTGCACTCTTATTAAGTGCTACAAAAAAAATAAGAACTACCCATTTATATAGTATTCGAAATTTGACTTTCGAACTGAAAAGCTTTAAAATTATAATATTAGAACACGTTTGTCTTATTGTTTTTTTTTTTTTATTATTTCTTAAATTTTAAAAGCAAAAATGATATAAAATTTTTTAAGTAAAATACAAAAATTAGAAAATATATTCAATAATTGATTTTCCTAGCTTCCTCCAAATGCTCGTATCAATTCCTTTATATTTAATTTATCCAAAATTTCGCTCTCTATAGATATAATTGACAAGTCCGATAATCTTTCCTGTGCCATAGTAGATCGCGTGTAGTTTTTCATAATTTTAAGTTTTTAAAAATTTTGTTCTCCAGTAGCCACCAAAACTGGCAGGGTTAAAGAAATCCGTAAAGATAGTACAATATTTGGAAATGTATCGATAAGATTGTTTGCTTAAATATAATTTCTAACATCAGTAGGTGACATATCCTCTTTGGTAAAACATCGGAAATATTTTATTTCTTCAAACATATTTAATCCATCTATGTCCTTTTCATTAACATTTTAGTATCCGTTAATTTTCGTTCTAATTCTTCACAATGTTTTAAAATTTCATTGTCACTCCAGTTTTTAAAATTAGGTATATAGTACCTTGAAGTAATTGTAATGTTCTTTTAATTGACTGAAACTTTCTGAAATTGAAGAAATAGCAGTGTCTAATATTATATTGTAAAATTCAACCTTAAACTTTTGTCTTGGATTGTTGATTGGTTCGTCGGTTTGTTCATCTTGAAACAATTTCTTTTTAAACCTGTTTCGACTTCGTGGAAAATCAGTATCTACCCCCAAATCATCAGAAACGATACTTTCATTGGCAATTGCATGTTCATACGATTTATTTGATCTACGATTATCTGAAGTAAATTTCAAATGCTTTACGATATGAGTAGGGCATTCCAGAGTAATATACACTCTTGTCCAAAAGTTAAGCATAAATCGTAAAATGCGAAAAACATGGAGTAAATATTCGTAAAATTATTCCAAATTTCTTGCGGATAGTAATTGGGTGAAGAAGAAACATTGGGTTTATGCAAAACTTTTCAGTCGACTACGTCCTGCGCGAAACACTGGCGCATGCCGGAACGCGGAGAAACCGATTCACGCAGCATAGGCAGTTCAGACAACTTTCGTGCAACTACTGTGCGAAGGAACGTTGTTAACCATCAAACAAGGTGAATGATGGAACAAAGACGCCAATTGGGCATGTTTACGAAAGGAAGAATCGTTGGAATGCTGGAATCCTCACGATCACAAACCGAAGTGTCTCGAATTCTGAATCTGGACCAGTCTGTGATCTCAAGACTGTGGCAGAGGTTTCAAAGAACGGGAGATGTTACGCGAACACCAGTATCAGGTCGATCAAGAGTCACAACCCCTCGCCAAGACCGATATCTGGTAATAACTGCGCGACTTCAGAGGGGCAGTACTGCCAGAGCACTGGGTTCGGCGCTCACAGTAGCCACAGGAATACGAATTTCGAGACAAACTGCTTACAGGAGACTCTATCATGCTGGCCTGTATGCCAGAAGACTAGCAGTTTGCATTCCCCTCACGTCTGCGCATAAACGCGCTCGTTTGAACTGGAGTTTGAAACATCAACATTGGAGTGTGGGAGAGTGGGCTAATGTGATGACAAGTGACGAGTCCCAGTTTAGTCTGAGTAGTGATTCTCGGCGGGTAACGATATGGAGAGAACGTGGAACACGTTTTGAACCAAGAAACATAACGGAAAGACATCATTTCCATCAAGGGGAGTAATGGTATGGGCAGGCATCATGATGGACGGCCACACAGACCACCATTTCTTTGACACGGGGTCTGTGACTGCTCAAAGATACAGAGACGAAGTTCTTGAGCCTTATGTTCGCTTGTTTCGAGGTGCTGTCGGTCCTGACTTCATATCTATGGATGATAATGAGCCATGTCACCAAGCGGTGCTGATTCATGACTTCCTTGAAGCGGAAAACGTCCAGCGCATGTCGTGGCCTGCGAACTCCCATGATTTAAATCCTATCGAGCATGTATGGGTTATGATCGGGAGACAAATTACAGCCCTTTCGCACCCACAAAGCTCCGTTACAGAACTGATGAGAGCTCTCCAAGAAGCTTGGAACCGTTTGAGCCCGCAACTCATTCATCATCTCATAGAAAGTATGGTAAATCGCTGGGCAGCATTCCTGGCTGTCAGAGGTGACCACACACCTTATTAAACTGCAGCATCAATATTTTATTTAATGGTTTCTTTCATTTTTTCTTTGCAATCTGAATCCCTGCTATGCTCAGTTTTCTTTCAAACTGCTACTTTGGATAATAAAATTAATTATTATCATTCTTTTGATTTGCTTCCTTATTTTATAACCATTTTACACTCGCATATCACGTTTCCCGCCATTCTGATTTACAGTTTCTTCTTTATTCACATAATTATCAATTATGCTTAACTTTTGGATACCAGTGTATTTCTGAAAAAGTAAGAATAATTTTAACACAAATGTGCGTATTTCAGTAACCAAATGTTCAGTGAATAATCTGGTTACGATAAATTTGAATTTTTAAAACTTTGTATGATAAAGACATAAACAATATTATATTCAGAATATGATGAATTGTGCAAATATAAATCACATCACAAATGTTGTACAAAAAGATAAATGAAATTTTCAACAAAGAATAATTATACAAAATTAAGGCAAAAAATTTCATATTAACCAGCCTTTCTATCATTTACACATGTTGTAAACATTAATTTACAATCAACTTTTTTTCCCCTTGTTTATTATGAAAGCAAATCTTTCTGTTTCTGAAAGCTAGTTTTTGTGTGTAGTATCATTTGAATCAAGAATATTTTACCGCATTTATTTTTATTACTTTTTTATAAAATAAAATTCAGAGAATTTATAAAGTAAAATGAATTCTAGACTGGGGATCGGTATACTTTCAAGAAAGAATCAGTTGTTAGTGAAACAAGATATCGAAAGTATCAGACACCTACTTGATAGGAACTTCCAGTAAAAAGGTCCCCCCATCCCAGCAACAATCGCGTTTTAATATTTTTTATATTATTTAAATCAAGTTTTACACACACAGACATTAATATTTTCCATTCCTTCAAAAATGAAGAAATATTATAGATATTTTTTATTTATTTTTATTTCTATAGCTCAATGCAAGTGCGATCAGTGTCAAAATATCAATGCTAGGAATTAAACTTTGACGTGAAAAAAACTTCAATACCAGTACTACCTTAAGTACTACTATTTGGAATTTCATGTTTACACTAATAATTAAACTTTATAAAACTGTTCTTGCATAGAAAAGTGTGTTTTTTGTAAGATGTATTCAAGCAAAGAAAACAAATATTGATGCATATTAATCAACATAAAAGTACTATAAAAGTCCATTGAAATATATGTATAAATATAGACGAAAATCTTAAAATTAGCTGATGTAACACGGACAATTTACAAAATAAAATAAAAAATTATTAGATTTCACTAAGCTGGACATTATTTTTATTGCCTCCTTTGTAAAGGAAAGCAAATAATAAATATTTGAATAATATGATAAAAATGTTAATGATAAAATTATTATTTTAATATGATAAAAATGTTTGTACATTTTTCTCAAGGGAAAATACAAAACAAATCAAAAGTAAATTCATAATTACCGTTTGCAGTTGTAAAGGAATGAAGTAAAATAGAAGAAATTACTGATTTAAAATTGCGTCAACTCTCTCTCTTTGAAAAAAAAAGGGATTTCCTGAAGGCAGTGGCGTAGGCCCTGGTCAAAAAAAAAAAAAAAACCGAGGGCTCTATCTTGGTTGAATTCTCTCTAGTAAAAAAGTAAAAATATGGGAATATTTTAAATATACACAAAGCTACAATTTTTACTTACTGTCTTCTCTTTCTTGGTTTTGTTTGCGCTTAAACGCACTCCCTTTTTTTTAATCTATAATTTTAGTTTTATAATTTATCTAATACGATTTGCATGTGCTCGAGTATTTACTGACAGTAAAAGGAAGCAGAAACGAAATGCTACGCTATAGAACGGTTGGAGAATCCCTAGCTATTAATTTATTCGGGAGGATCGAACTCACATCCAACAGAGGGCTTAGAGCTACAAAATAGCCCACCGAAATAGACAGGAAATGATACAAAAAATATGCATGAACAAGAGAATTTAATATAATATTATTATAATTATTTAAAAGAAACATATCTGCAAAAGAGCAGAGAAGGGGGGGGGGACAAAATTACATCAGAAAAATTACGTCATGCGAGAAGATTGCGAAATATTGAAACAGGAAACTAGCTTATTATGAATCATATTGTTATTAAGAATAGAATGTAACTAGGGAAGAATTGCTTCTTGTGTAGGTTTTTTAAGATGTAATAATATGTATGGTGAGAGTTTTCATGGAACTTGAAGTTTATTTTCAAATAACAGTCTATAAAAAAAATGAAAATAACAAGAACTTTTCAATAAGTAAAGTTCGCAACACTGAACAAACAACGAAAAGAATTTAGGTGAAATCCCTACAAATTCGAAATTACTTTCAACTGAATTGCGTCGATTACAGTTATGTTGCAACCTTTTTTATATTTATATCTTAAATTTGGAAGAAATCGCAAATGCGGCTGCCCTTCTGTATAGATATCCTGCTTAGAATCTAAAGGAATTCATGATGCCAAAATGAGTGTTGTAGATCGCAATAAAGCAGTGCTTCTAAAACTTTCAATATTTGCGACTAAATTTTCAGTCATAATTTTCATCGCGCCCCACTTCTTACAATAACAATGTACTGAAAGCAATTATAATGTACTTTGATGGTAAAACTACGATGCAATACGACTTTAATTTTAAACGCACTAATTAGATAAATATTAAGTTTTGTATATGACAAGCCCAAGAGAGTCACTAGTAATTACTGAACTTGTTTTTAATTGAATATTGATCAATTAATTATCAAATACTTTGTGCAGAACTGATACATTTATAAGTAGTGCGTATTATATCAGTGGGAATTTGTGTTTTATTTTTATTATATAAGAATGTATTTTACTTTGTAATTATTTTAAATTGTAAATTATTTTAAATCTTTTGTTTTCGATTTTTCGCGGTAAGTTCGCGCCCCCAGTATCACGCCCTCCTGAAGGGCGTGTACCACAGTTTGAGAAACGCTGCGACAAAGATTTTATTTCGAGTTTTGAGAACAATTTTATAACAGTATACATGAAGCAAAATATGATTTGGAGAAGAAAAATCAAGCGATTTACATAACTTAAAAAACAACGACGTTGAGCCACAACATCTCCTCAGCATATAATGAATAAAAATTTATGCGGATACAAATCATTTCCAGTTCCTGTAGTTGCATGTTACAAATTCCTAGATTTTGAACACGTTCCGTATAATAGCGCGAACTCCACACGGAACGTGTTTTTATTGTTCGTATCGGAAATCAAATTTTGTTTTACACAAACGAAAACAAAAAATTATATTAAATTATATATAAAATTTTAAAAAAATCAAATCTTATTTTATTGTTAAGAAAATATAAAACATGCAAAATTGCAAGTTTTTTATTAACAACTTTTATGTAAGTAACATTAAATTAAAAAACTATAAGAACTATAAATTTTGGCGCCCCTACCCCAGGCGCCCTTGTGCGGTGAACAATTTTGCCACCCCCACGCGGCGGCCCTGTCTACAGTTGGATCGGATTCCGTGATCATAGGCTTGTGTGGATGTTAGGAGAGTGATTCCGCCCATTTCACTGGAAAGCGTGCTCGGGAAAAAAAACTATACCATTACAAGGATTCAAAAAGGTTTTCGAAAGGTATATACAATGAATATATTTTTCCAGCAAGCAACAACTTTGTAAAAAAATTTTAAAGCGCAGAGTACATTTAAATTGTGAAGGCAATAAATAAGAAAAATTTCGGTTTATTCGAAAAACTCGGACTACATAAATTTTTTAAATGGACGTTATGAGTTAAAATGGACGGATCGAGTTTTTGAAAGGCTTTTTATATAAATACAGTAGAACTCATTCAACACGAGTTTGAAGAGACTGAACAATTTTTCGCGTTAAAAGAATTTCGTGTTAAAGAATATTTAATAAAAAAAAGAAAGTTCGTTTTATTTGTGTGTGTGCATAGAACTTTAGTTCAAACTTACTCCTTTCAATCATTTCCGTGATTTGCTGTCTTCTTTTTTTATATATAATTATTGTTGATAATATAAAGTTAGCAATGCCTAAATCTTTACAGATTTATAATTTCGCCTTCTGTTTCTCAGCCTTAAGAAGCTGAATCTTCATTTTAAGTGAAACAGCAATGTGCTTCCCCCCCCCCCGAGCTCTTTGCCATTGTGTTCCCCATAAAAAAATTATTCTAAAACAGAAAAAAATGCGAACCCAACTCACTGAGATTTTTACTCACACTACGATATACTCGTCATGGAATTCTAAAGCCAACTGATGAGAGATAAAATGTTTTTAAGGGCGTTTGTAGGAGTGGAGGGTTGAAGTACCTTAGATAAATAAAAATTCGCTCGTATTACTGGCTATTCAAGAGGTATTTGAAAGACAAATTAACCTCATTTCAACGAAACATGAGAAACCACCTGTGTTTCATTTCACACCTCTCTTAAATCTCGCCCGAGTGGCTGGTGTTTTCTGTATTTTGTCCATTCCCAAAAATAAATCTCTTCGTGATAAGAGAAAAATGCGTGAAAATACATAGTAGTTCGTCGGGACCGTTGTATTATTTCGTGTTAACCGATATTTCATCTTAAGCTTTTTGGCGTTAAACGTATTTTATTGTATGTGGAAATTAAAAATATATATTTAGACATAAACCAATTTACATATTAAATACAAAGCAAATACCTTAAGCTCTTTAATACATTATAATGGCAAGATATACCACTCGTTATGTTGTGAAAAAAGCAATGGTAGGCAGCAATAGCCCTCCCCTATTTGACAGACTACTATGGCTTTTCACCCGCCATCTGGGCTCTAGGGGGTTGCTATATATATAAAAATAAACTATTTTGTTGATTTAGTTTGAATATAAATCGAAAGTGTACCTTAAAATCCGGCGTATAACGCGCACTTTGAACACAAAAAATAAGATCGAAATTTACGAGTCATACGCCGGATATGGGAAAATGAAAGCTTTAATAATAAAATAAGAGGTAAGCATAAAAAAAAAATTCGACTTGTACATAGATTGAAATACTGTTTATTTAAAAGAAAACACATTTCTTAGGAAAACGGGCCATAGTTCTAGAAATATACTAATATACTAGAAATATATACTTGTGTCAATATATAATAGAAATATACTTGAGATAATATTTTGAATAAATGACTTCAGAACTTTAGAACACACGTACATTACACGTTTTTTTCTTGCGCCTAATACGGCGAATAGACCTAAAAATTAAAAAAATGCAGCTTGAAGTATAGGCGCACGTTATATACCGGTACGCGTTATACGTCAGACTTTACGGTAATATGTAAATATGAAATAGGTTCTCTCTCTTTGACATTATCTTTAATATACTATCTATTGACGTTGGAAATGATTTTCTTTCATACTATTCTCGGCTGCTTTGATTGAATAATCTATGTAACTCGAACTTTTCTTGCGGTCAACTTTATTGACTGATATTTTAAGTTAGGATGCTCAAGTCGTTTTTCTTTTTGCAATGAATTTGGATGGAGCATAGTTCTGTTGACTGTTAAAATTCAATTTTGATATGTGTTTTTGACAAGTAATAGAAAAAGTTCTGTGCGTTGCTTTTATTGATTGTTATTTAGATGTCAAATTTTTTTTCGATGTTCTCAAACGTAATTACATGTTCTTGTTTGAAACGTCCCTATTTTCAATTTAAAAGTTTAATTTATTCCAAATGGATTATTTTCACCCTATTTCCAACAATGAAACATCAAAACAAAACCGACCTATCGGTCAATGGTGGAGCGGTGCACAGGCGGGAATAACGGCTACGGTGTCATCCTTGTCACTGAAACACAGTTGGAAAGCATTCCACTTTATGAACATCTAAAAAGAACATGTATTTCGCCTATAAGTTCGAAAGGTCATTTTATTTGTTGTTTCACAAGACAAAACAAAACAAAAATGCAATAACTGTTATTTTTTTAAGGAAGAAATATTTTTTATTTCAATTCAAATGGGGCTGCCGATTAGCATTTTTACTATTGCAGACGTAGTACATTCCTCGGGAGCTGGTATCACTTTTTTTGTGCCGCACTGAATAGGTAGATACTAATTGCCGCAATATAATTCTGACACACAATTTCCTCTTCAGTGGGAGGCACCTAAGTTCTGACGATGCGAAATGGTACTAGGAATTTGATTTTGCCGAGAGCATTTAAGCCAAATAGGCCTAGGGATCTTTAACATGCCTCATAATCAAACAACCTGGACGCTGTCGATTTTCTGCATCATGAAAATCCGCCAGCTTGGGTCAGGGCGAACCCGCAAACTTTGGCGTACGAGGCCAGTGACTAACCTACTACTACACCACATAGAGTGAAAGTGTGTTGTTTTAAAAAGGTGTTTCTGAATGTTTAAAATGAATAATAGTATTTTCTATCGCCATTTTAGATAAAAATTTTACACAGCTTTACACTTATAAGCTCGTTTGTATATAAGCCTCGTGTCATACTTGTCGGCGCATAAGAAATATACCTAAAGTCTAAAAAAAATTATAAAAAGTATACATTTACCCATTAAATACACATGTCTTTTCGTATTCAATATCTGTAGATGGGAATTCTAAAATATGCGTAAAAGGAAATACACTGCTTGAGGCGTAGTGTTTAAGTTTTCGGAGTGGAGGAGACGACCTCGTCATGGAGTCGTGTCTGTAAATTTCTCTAATTTATGGACATCTGTAAAAAATCACTTCGAGATTTAACTCGAAGTTTAATCGCTTTATGTGTTATTTTTCTTCAAAACACTCTAAATATTTCTTTAAAAAAATTAAGTACACACTTTTAATATCAAGAAAGTACAACAAGTGGAATTAAACTGTGTTGGAGAAATGCATTGGAATGTTTTTCATAAAATTAGTGTTAAGATATATCCTTCGATTTTTTGAAGTTTTAGTGTACTTGATACACAAATAAAAATATTAATAAAATAATGAATCATTTATAAAAATGCATCTAATTATGTATTTATATGCATATATTAATTAAATTAATATATCTTTATATCATTTTTATATTTTTGTGCATCATCTTACAAACTTTTTAAGCCTTGTGGACTTAAACGTTTTTTCCGACCGGCTAAAATGTAAGAAATTTGTTACTGATTTTATGTTATCCCATATTTTATCAGGACATGGAAATTTTAAAAGCTATTTGTCGACGTTTAATTTAATTGGTAATGATATTAATTCTTGGGGTGTCAGATTGCTGAAACTGCGGAATACGTATAGTTGTATTATAACTAACGTGACCATTTATTCTTTGACTCAAAACGGGACATTGTTTTGTTTAGGTCAACTAACAGGTATACAATGAAAAAACACTTTTTTAAAGTTATTTATTCAGAAAAAGTTAGTTAGCTTACAAGTTACGAGTTAAAAAATATACCCAAAATGTGTGTGTGTGTGTGTGTGTGTGTTTAGTTATATCTATATTTATCAGAGGAACAAATTTGCTTTAATATAGCTGGTGAAGATTTTAAGTAAGAATGAAACTTTTGGAACGTTTCTTTTTTATATTCACCTTAATTATCAACATCACCTTTAGAACTGAAATTAGTAACTGGGTTTTCTCAGATGTCCACAATTTGTTCATTATAGAAAATACTCTTTCTACTGGAGCATTTGTAGCAGGCAAACATAAAATATATTCAAATAAAATAGAAAAGTTTTCTTAGTGTAGATTGTTGGCGTGAAAGTGTTTGAATACTACCACCCAACGAGTTTCCGTGGAAACATTTAGATCATTTTTATTATGTTACTTTTTGTGATGTAATGTAGTTAGAAATTAATGAAAATTCGTCAAAAACTTCTGTATCTTTATAACAGTAAATATATTCCTTTTCAATTAATACATTCAGAAATTTTTGAACGTCTTCCCATGCGGGGACCTTTTTTAAGTCTGCCCAATAAAATATCTCCATTACTTTGGTAAGAAAGCAAGTTCACTGCTCCGGATATTTACGGCTTAATTTATAAAATTCTGTAGCCGTACTTTTCACAAACTTTTCATCTATATAAGTACCATTATATTTTGAATTCACCATTAATTGACGGACCGTAAATGGGAGAGACTGATTGGTCTGTTTCTGAGTCAAATTGTCTTTTAGTTGATTGATTTCTTTTGCAGCTTCAACTGCCGATACAGTCTGACCTTCAAGTTTCAATACAGTTTTCCGAACAGCTTCGCGCGGTTTTCGAAAACGGGACAATTTTATGTCTTAGAGTTCATTTCGGGGACACCGGGACTCGTAATTATAAAAAGGGACAGTCCCGTTCAAAACGGGACGTCTGGTCACGTTAATTATAACCTATGCATATTTTTTGTAAAAGAGAAAATTTTATAAAGGAGTTGAAATGCTTTGTTTTGTCTTTGCACCTGTTTGTCTTTGTTGGTCAATAGTACTGAAAGCCTTAAAAAAATTTGTTTACCGTATAGAATTTTAAAATTTTATTGGTACCTCCCCTTATTTATATTTTTTATTTAATCCCTTCCTTTTTATTTTATAGTATTATCTTAAATTAACTTTTAATTTTGTTTTAAATTATATAATTGTGTTAGCGCTTACATCTGTAAGCCTCATGTTATGCAATGTGGAGCATGAGAAGTTTCGCAAATAAATTAATTTTAAAAAAATTACTCGTCTCGAAAAGTACGTAACTGTAACCCCTACAAAGTATCTACAAGTTGCATTGCAATTTGAGTTCATATTGTTTTCATTACCATACTAAACTGAACGGAAGCGTGTAGTCTCGTTATAAAAAATGCATATCATCAACGCACACATTTTGGCTGTTTCATTTAGAGAAAATGTTTCCAAAGACTCATATGAAAATTAAAATTCAATGAAAAAATGTAGTTCTAAGTTCCTTAACGGCTCCCAAATAGATCCCGCTTAGAAAAGTAAATGAAAACAAAATCAACTATATCCTTTCATTTTAAAGCATTGTGTATTAAATATTCTGCACTTCTGTTTACATTGAAAGGGAAGTATTGTATATATTTCTCACCAATGCTGGCAATCAATCCATAACTCTCTGTGTGTCTACCATTCAAATATTCCCTCCAGTGAGTGTAAAAAAAAATGCGTTAATATTCATGCGACTTAGTTATGAAATATCGTTTTAACAGGGAGATAATCTCACGCCAACTGCTCTGATTTTGAATTGGATTGTATATTCTTTCCCAGAATTGCGAAATCATCATTTTTTAGTTTAGGTTTAATTGGAAAGTAAAGTAAGGGAAATGAACATAAGAACCAACGATGCGAAAGCCATAACAAACAATGAGCCAGGATTGGAGTCTCATGTTTAGACTATCTTTTCTGAGGAAATATTAGCTGGTTATTTTAAGACTCGAATATACGTTGGGAAATTACATGCAACATACATAAAACCAATCAAGATGTAATTTTTATTTCCTTGAATGGGAAATGGGGATCAGTTATGTGTAAAACACATCCTCAGTTTTTTTAATAGACTTATATATCCCTATAGAAATTAATTTTTATAAACTTTTATATTTGTTCCATTAAAAAATTGAGATTCTTTTATAGGTGAAATTTTTAAAATTGTAAGAGGACTACAAACAAAAGTTGAGAATATGTTTTGAAGTAACTGGAAATAATATTTCTTTCAAGAAAGAAATATGCTAACAGAGAGGGTGCCAATATTAAAACATATTATCTCATTTCAATTGACATTCAGCAAATGAATGCAAAAAAGGTAAAGTACAAAATTGTATAGCATACATGCTCTACTCGGCCACCTGATTTGAATATCCTATCTTTACTTCTATACTTAATTTTGTTATTAAGGAAAATCACCGAACGGTTTGTAAAAGAATTCAGTATTTCCAAAGCCATGTAATAAGCCGTTTAGACAAAAAGGCAAGTAGTAATCTATATTTTATTTGTAATTCATAACTTATTTCCCATTCAATTTTATAAGCTATGATAACCAGATTAAGTTATCAATAAAATATATATTAAACGCTCGTTGCAAATTATTAACTAAAATATCTCAACCTAATGAAAAATTCAAGCAATGCACAAAAGAAGAATTTTTATTTCAGACAATATTTAATATATGAACGTATGTGTGAGACCCCAATTTTAACACAGTTATATGAATGCAATTGAAATGTTTATTTTAAAGCCATGATGTCCTACAAGAAATCACCAACAAATATTCTCTGAAAGACTCAATTATAAATGCATCTAGCCTTATAGGGGACATCAGCTAGTATTTTCAATCCAACACATTCTTCATTATAAATTTTAAAAAACACAAAATAATCGTTAAAAATATGTAGTTTTTAAGGACTTCGCTTTGACTGGTAGTATTTTCGTCGTTTAATGCAGTCATTTCTATTTCAACCATTATTCCTGTCGAAAACCCCGTTCACTGTTTAACCCGTCCATAGAAGTTGGTTGCTGCATAAAAGATCTTGTCGCACTCAAACCACTCGTAATGCATTTGAATGATCTAATATCGGCATTAGTTGGCATCGATAATCGAGATATGGAAATTAAATACTTCAAAAAAATTCTTTTTCAAGTCTGAAATTAATAAATTGTAATGAAATAGTTCTTCCGCTGGTTGAAAAAAATCCATTTTTTTTTCGGTCGTTTACTTGAAAGGACTGGAGTTCAAACGGATTGTTAAGCGGTGTAGAATATGAGATTACGTATATATAAAGACTTAGGAATTATGCATGTCCACATTCGTGGGATCTTTACTTTTAAACACAAGGTAATTTTTTTTATTTGAAAATTGCAATAGTTTAATACACGAGTCTAATGTGAAATCAAAAAGTGAACGAATGGGTATTTTTTTTTTAAGAAAATGTGACTTTATTGCTATTTAAAGAAATATTGAAAGGGTTGACGTTTAAAGAGCTAACTAAAATACAAGTTTAAAAACTCATAACAGATTAAATCTACAGGTTTTACATTTTTCATGCTTAGAGGATATTCAAGCTTCAATTCCTCGTTCTCTGTCTAGATATATCTTAAATGCTCGGACCTATCGGTTTGAAGTGTAATGTACCTAATTATGCACTGTTTGATTCAGTCATTCTGAATAGTTATACATTAGAACGCATTCATACACATAAGGCAGAATTCCCTCTTTCATTAAAAAAAACGTGGAAAGCCACACAATAGAAGTGAAACTTCTTTGGCGACGTTGGCCGTAAATGCAGGAATAGATCTAATTATATTAAACTGCTGAGATAACTTTAATCAAATAAAATTCGAACTTCATTTATTGTATGAAAATATTTTTATTCAATTTTCTGCATCATTTTCCAAGAAAGACACAATAGGTGTGTGGTAACTAAAGTAGGATATAAAAATCCTCGATTGTAGTCAATCAAGAAAATGTGAGAAAACTGCATCAATCGTGGTTCCGTATAATGTTTTTACTTCTCTAGAATCAGTATTCATTGTCGAATTCAGTGTCCGTTTCAAGAATTAAATGAGTGACTTTGCTTCTTCTGAAGCAAAATTATCATTAAAGTCTCCAGTTAAAATAATCGGCTTTTAATCATCATCGGATCCAATGATTGCAGCAGCCTCTGGTGTGTAGAGCACTAAAACTGTATGGATAAGGATGATAACAGCTGCGATAGAACTCTTTGGTGATTTATAAACTTTCGCCAGGAATTGCTGCTAGTTTTGCTTTTTTTTTCTTTAACGAAACTCTTTTCCTCTTTTTGCATCTGTTCTAGGCTATCTAACCAGAATTTATTTTGATTCATCGGAAATAAAAATTAATAATATAAAATTGCATCACTCACAGAGGTCACTGTATTTGTTTACAAGACGCTATCCGTAGCGATTCTAGCGCGAACGTTAGTAACATATACACAATGCCCCAAACACTCCCGAAACGGGAAGAGCCATATAATGTTAATATTTTGGGGGTGTTTGTTCGTTGAAAATGGCACGTTTATTACATAAAAACTACGAAAATACGCCCCGCAAGTTCGTTACGAGAGTAGCAAGGGTACCCACTTAATCTCACCAATACCTAAGCGCCTTTTGTCCATAGCAGCAAGATATACTTTTGATGCATAATTCCCCCTTAGCAATCGTCCAACTTTTTCACGGATATGACGGAAGTCACGTGGTGTACCTCCTACCCCGCTCTCTTTTCCTCCTGCTCGCTATCTCCTCACCATGGCGACGTCTCGGGGGGATGGGGAGAATCACTACTTCCGCTCGCTTTTTAACTGTTACGCAAAACTGCGTAAATTTCCCATTCACTCCCGTCCGCAAAGAAGTTTCACTTCAATAACTACAGACGCAAGGTATCCTGATTTAGCACGATTAAAAGCTTCTATTTACTATTAAAGTCTGCTGAAACTGCTTCAATCATGCATTATATATTCTATGTTGTAACGCTTGTGATCGTCGTAACATGGCTTCTTTCTACACGTGGAAATAAATTCTTTCGAATGACCAAAGGATCTCGTAAAACACTGCTGAGACACTCGATTTGACAGTACAGAACTCATAGATAACTTTGGCTACAGCTTTTTCATCAGATCACTTTTGACTGCCCAATGGTCATGTCAACACCAACCCTCTTGACTCCATTTCTAAGTCGATTCTCCAGAGGATTTTTGAGGATGAACAAAAACCACTGAAAGGGGAGGATAAAGACTTTTCAAATTTCGAAAGAATTTCATAGCTGTAATGATAAATACCTTTTATCTATAGTAGAAAAGAACAACAACTGTGTTCTTTAAAAGAAACATGAATGACCTTTTTTTTAATTCGTTTTTTAAACGTAACTCTAAAGTAAAATATAGTTTAACTTTTAAGATTGACATTTATAGACTTGAAAATTACGACGAGAAAAAGCATCCCGTCTCAAAAAAGAAATATATGTATTAATTACTAAATATTTCTTGCTGCGCATTTTTATCATTCGTAAATCCTTTCGCAACTAGCAGTTGAAATATCCCATTCTGAGAAGTTGACACAACAACACCACCTTGCTTTACATTTCTTGTTCACTCAGAGACATGCCTGAGGTCGATAGATCTTTAGAAACTTCGTCTGTGTGTTTGAATGAGTTAATTGGAAAAATATATCTAAGTACAATCCTTTTTCAATGGAATAAAAAGTTATATTTGAAGTAGTTTAAATTAAGCAACGAAAAATGGAAATTTATTTCATGGTGAGAAAAGGAATAACTTCGGAATATTTTAAGTGGGGATGAAAAAAAATTGATTTTTGAATCGAAATCGAACTTTTCTTTTTTACAGGTAAATTTAAAGCAAATTTTAACTGCATGGAAGTTGGGTTTTTTTTCCCACCCTTCCTTTTTTCGTCCATTTCTTAATATTCATTCCACATAATGTAATTTGGAAATATGCTAAAAACAGATTCAAAAATCAAACTATTCAAACTGAAAGCAAAAATAATTTCAGAATAATATGTATTGTCATAACTAGTGTATTATTTTCTGAAAATATTACAAAAAAAGATAACTGGTAAATTGATAATTTTTTAGAAGCCATCTCAAAAAATTGCACAAAAGAAATCGAATTCTTTAAATTATTATGTGAGTAAGAACGGTGTCCTTAAAGTTTTTGAAAAATTGAAATCGATATTTGAGAACTTAAGATTTGCTGAAAAGCAGTTTGAATCAAAAAAAAATTTATTTAATCGTACTACAGGTTTGAATAGGTACAAACAGCAATTGGATTTTACGGAATAAAAATGCATCTCATTCAATTTTATACGAAATTTTAAAATGTGGAAGGGACACAATAAAATTTTCCTACTACAATAGAATTAGCAAATCGCAAAAAAATAAAAATATATATATAATATATATGGCAGTTATATATAGAGACTGCCGATAGAAGTGAAAACTTAGAAATTTAGTATTAAAATTTGTAATTTCATAATGTTTGAATTAAAATTATCACCATCAGTCTGGTTTTCACATCTATTGACACTCCGAGCAACAACTAAATACATGTTTATATGGTTTTTTATTATTCAAATATGTTAAGGGCTATACTAGATCATGACAAAATATAAATACAATTCAATTGAAATAACAATCATATTATTTATGGATAGTATTTGTATTTGCTTTAATTTCAATGTACTTGATTTTTAACATTATTTTAATTGTTTGCATCATTGTCATCATTAATTTCAACAATACTTAGACTGTTTGTACTTTCAATTACTTCATTTTGTTCTAAAAAAGATTCAATAGGCTTATGGTAACTAAAGTAAGATAGGAAGATGTTTGATTCAAATTTATCTAAGTATCGCGTAAAAACCGCATCGATCGTCGTTTTATATTTTGTAGTGCTGAGTTTTTGATCATTGGACATATTTAAATTAAGTGTTTCATTTAGAAATTCAATTAGTGGTAGATTTTTATCATCTGCAAAGTTAATATTGAAGTCTCCACTTAAAATCATCGGTACATTATGATATTTTTCGCCAAATATTTTTTCGATTATTTCAGAACCTTCTTTTGTATAAATCATCAAATTTTCGAATAAAAATTTTTGTATCTGTCTCATAGATTTTCCAGGCGAAATGTAAACGGCAACCACACACATAAACATGTATTGCCCATTCTCGGAATCGCAACGAGCAATGTACAGTATATACACATGGAACTTTTCACTAAATCCATTCAACTTCACTTATAAGATATACACAGCACTATACATCAGCTGTATAGCTACAGATATACTGCTATAAGCATTTCGATGACGCGAACGCAGGAGATTTCACCCATCCAAAAATGTCTAAGGCGAACAGCACACTGCGCATGCGCCAGTCAGAGCATGTCGGTGACGCGAACTCATAAGATTTTCCACTACCAAAAAGTGCCCAACGCCGCTAAAGAAGTTTTCACTTCAAAAATCATTTAGAAAAGAAATTGTTCTCACATGCATTAGTTTAATAAAAATATTGTTACTTACCTGCAATTCACAGAGTCGCATCAAAATATGAGGATAGATTTCTCAGCACTTTTTCGAAGATGCACTTAGAAAATCAAGTAACAAGTCTAATGCGATCGTAGAAACGTTTACTCGCAATACAAACAAATCATTCAGAAAGGTTAAATTCTGTTACTTAACGACAAGAATCCGAAAACGATTTTCTTTCATAATAATTAATACTACTGAGTGGATTAAATAAAATTAAGCTTGTGAGCAGAAAGAGAGTGCAAGGGACATACGGAAAATATTAAACTACAAGAAAATAATTAAAATTCAAATTGCTTCTTCTTCATCTTTTTTTTTCACTAAATTCCATTAAAAAATTAATACTATGTGCTGAAACGAATCGATGCTGTTAATCGTCATCGGACGTTATAGTATGACAGAGTATCCAAAATCGTCTGCACTTTTTATAAATAAACATTTGTGGTTCAAATATTATTCAGATTAATATTCGATAGCAAATAAATAGCTTAATTTTGTTTTTTAGAAAGAGAAAATTGTGCAAGGAAGAAATTTCCAAAATAGTGAAAGGACAGGGAATAAAAAAATAATAGATATATAATTCGGAAAACCAATTATTTCTGCGGTTTAACAAGTGGACGCAAGAGAGAAATACATTTTCATTATCATATTCAATCTGTTCCAAAGTAAAAATTAAGAAATTTCTTAAAAACAATTTTAAAAAAAAACAACTCTGTATTTACATATACAAAGTATTCAAGGCTTGATTACATAAAAGGTTTAGGAGAATGGAACCTTTGAAATTTCACATTCGCACACCGTGCAGAATATATTATATAATTCAAAAGTATTTTTATTTCAGTATTAGTATGACTTTAAAACTGTTAAAGAAGCATGCCTTTCTACATGAAATTTTAATTATTCCATAAAACTGATGTGCGTCGTTTTTCGATTGCATTAAAAAATATACAGTAAAATCCGGCGTATAACGCGCACTTTTAACACAAAAAATAAGATCGAAATTTAAGAGAGCGCGTAAAATATGCAATGAGAGAAAGAAGTGCGGTCTAAGCAACCCAACCAGTAGTATTGAAACAGAAATTTGGAATAAATCCGAAAAACTAGTAAAATTGAATGAATTTAATAAAATGTGGATTATATACACATACATAATTAAATTCTAAATGTTTTCATACGAATTACTTTTTACATTAATTATTATTTTAATATTACAATAATGATTTTTTTAAAACTCACTCGTAAATTAACTATTCCTAACTTTTGCAAAACATCTTATAAATCACATTCCATCTAAACTAGCACATTTCGCTTAATATAATTTAGTATACAATATCAATCCGAAATGTTAAAATAACCTTTTCAACATTCATATGTTTTATGAAACAGAATGTAAAAGGAATTAATATTTAACAGGTCAGCATAACGTTTACATAGTAAAATTTACAAAGTCAAAAGGTTAATTTGATTTGAAGCGTTCATTGGAAATTTGGATAGGAAAAACATTCATTTTATTTAGGAGCTCACACACAACGTGTCAGATATTCGCAGATGTATAATATAATACATAAGCAAGTTCTATGCGCGAAACAAGGTTTAAAAATATTTTCCAGTAGTATAAAAGTAATCAATTCTATAAGAGCGAGATATTTTAATAAACAATAATTTTCACAATCATTAGAAGAAATCGTTAACAATATTCTGGGATTTCAACGTACAACACAGTTCGATGGCTCAGTTGCATTCAAGTTCTGAATAGTTTTCTCAGTTTATAAGGCGAAATAAAAATCTTCTTTTAATTAAAAAAAGTTTTCACAAACCGATTGGTTAATTCAAATATACGTTTTTATATGACCATTCGGCACTGAAATGAACTTAATTAAAAATCTTTAAGGAACTGGTGTCAGTATATTACTAATGTATGAAAATATTTTAAAAAATTCATGACGAACTTGACATTTTTTCATTCAAGATTTGGAAATGAAAGCAACGAAATAGTTTTATGAACAACAAAAAATTTTCCAAAACCGCAGCAACTTTTTCATGTATAACACATATTTGTTATAAGCTTCGATTCTTTTTATTAACGCTGGACTTTAAAGCTAACTTACGGCTACTGGCGACGGAATTTTGAATTTTGGTCAAGTGACACCTGAGCTAGCACATTACTCTACCCATATCTGTCATGGTATCAAAAAATGAAGTGGCTGACGTGCTACCGTGTTATCTATTCAATATATTCTCTGTTTTTCCCCTTACTCTACTAAAGCTGCTCCTAGTATTCAAAACACTTAAAATTTCTTCATTATTTTTTGATACTAATGAATATTTTGCATACCTACCTCAAGAGTTGCACGTGAAAATCACAGGCATTGATGTCCTGCCACAATTATTTCGCGAAATGTACAATGAATTAATTTATAAAAAAAGGAACAAAATCAGAACCCATATATTTCTCCAAATACTGACGAGTGATGCCTTCTAAAGGATCCCGGGTAAATAATGATTCTCGACTTTTAGGTGAAAATGATGATTTTTTTCAAATATATATATATATATATGAAAAAAATCATCAAGGTTGGCGCCTTCAAACTAGTTTAACCCCACTTATTCGGTCCTAAGTCCGAAATTGCATTTTGACTCGCTAGGTTCTTATTTGTATTTCATTAGATTTGATCTTATATTTTTTTTATTTTTTATTTCCTGTTATGTTCTATATTTTATATAAATTTCTTCCATACATACTTCATGCATTTATGTGGCTGCTTTGCGCCTATTTATGTATGAATTTCTTTAATCATGAGTTTGTTAGGATATTTATATATTTCGGCATATTTGCTTATAGTAAATTTTGAATTCAGTTTTGGATTCAGAATCTTGTCTATGAATGTTTTTCTTATTTTAAGTTTAATTTTACTTATTCATTTTCTTTGTGTGATGATTTTATTTGTATTGTGTGATGATTTTATTTGTGTGATGATTTTATTTGTATAAAAATATTTTGCTAACTCTTGATTTTGTGCCTACATATTTGTGGATATGTTGATGTGTAGTATGTGGTTGAATTAGAGTCTACTGAGATGTTGCTCATTGTTACCTTTTTTATCATTGTGATTAGAGGGTTGCTATTAACATTTTATTATGTTCTTTTCAAGATACTTCACCTTTTAAATAACTATGAATATGAAAATTAACAAATTTTATGTGACTGGCAATTTGTCATACCTTGGTATGGCATTGCTCGGTGGTACAGTATAATGGTATCTGTGCCACCGTCATACACTTACCATACAGTAGAGCCCTTATTTTTCTGATTTGGTATATATTTAGGTATGTGTTTGGTGAATTATGGATATAGGCACAAAAATTCTGAGTTAGCATATAAAAAAACTAAAAAATTTTTAGAAAATACAAAAAAATGTGTGAGTTTTTCTGATATTCATGATTTTTTTATTTACCCTTATAATCCTAAACCATATGTTGCTAAGGTTTATAAAACTAGAATTTTTTGGAACTCCAAATATAATAGGAGATTATCTCATATGCCAGAACATAAAATTAATATTTTGAATGGTAGAGATGAAGTTCAAAGAGATAGGTGTTATGGTAATATATCTGAAACTAAACCTTTCAAAGATATCCATTGTCTAAAGCTTAAATTCAGGTCTTGCACTGACAAAAGATGCAAGGCTTGTATCATGATTAGTGATGAACAGTTAGATATGAATTCGAGATATATATTTTGTAAAACCTTTAATTGTGTTTACAGAATGTTATGTAATGTGTGTAAATTCTCTTACATAGGGCAGACCTCGAATACTATCAATATTAGACTAAATCAGCATAGATCTGATTCTAAGAGATTTGAGTGTAACAAAAATCAGAGTAAGGTTGAGATCGGGCACTTTAACAAACATGGATTTAATAACATAGCTGTACACATACTTAAAATAGTGCCAAATACCAAACAGAGATTGTGGTTTGAAAACTTTTGTATAGGTGCATTTAGAACATTTTATCCTTATGGTCTGAATATTATCTGGAACAACAGAAATATTTTGCTATCATTTAAACAAAAATCTGAAGAGTCATTATATATTCCGAAATTCGATAAATCTTTTGGTAACAACAATAAAGTTGGAATCTCAAGAATTTCAAGATCTAAGCGTGGAAAGAGAGTTACAAGAAACAGCACTACTCTCAAGAGGTCTATGTTGGAGTTAGCTAATAAATTTGATGATAACTTTAATGCAGGCTTAATTAAATCTTTTATGTTTGGAACGAATAAAACAGAAATTAAAATTATGAGAGATATTTTAAGCAGATGTAAGTTTTTGGATTCCCATGGTATGCATATGATTAGAGATCTTAATAATTATCTAGTACAAAAAATGAATATCAAATTAGATGCAGTAGAAAATTACACTACAGAATATTGTACCATGTTATTTATGAATAAATCCTTTAACAAAATTAATTTTTCAGGTATATTTCAGAAATATCAATCCTTTTTTCCTATTAAAAATATTATTATTAAAAAGGCTTTCAAATATAACAAGAAACTTGGTAGATTTATTTTCAATTATAATCAAGTTTCGGAGCTCCTATGTCCGGAGCAGTGTAAATGCTATTTGTATTGTGATTATATCGATGAATATCATCAGCACGTTGTCACTGGAGACCTTGGCATTGTAAAAGATGATTTATTGAGAAATTTTATGGAAAAAGGTACTGGCTTTAGACTTATGATCACAAAAAATAAATCCAACGTTGTAAAACAAATCACAAGAGATTTGGATACTTTCTACCTTAAAATGGCTATTAAATACGGAATGCCGATAGAAGCATTCAATCAATTTAGATCTCTTGTTGCAATAGAAATTGGAAAATTGGATTTCAACGTTGAAAATGAAATTATGTATAAAGACCTTAAAGTATCGATAGATAATATTCAAAAGGATTTCGTGATAACTTATGTTGATAAAGTCTCTGCTAATTATGCAATAATATGTAAATATTTTTATAGTAAATTATTAAGTGATCATATTTTAAAGAATAATGCATTTCAAAAGTCGATTCACAGCAATAGAGAAGATGATAATTGTCTTTTGGCTTTAAACAAAAGATTAAATATTCATCTCAAAACTATTAAATACCCACGAATTTTTTTAACACCAAAATTCCAATAAAATTCCGTAGTATTACTAATGGGTATAATACATATATAACGAAGTCTGGGAAGATTTTACAATCCCTTCTTCAAAATACTATCGATTGCTTTCAACACACAGCAATAATTAAAAATAGCTTAGAGATTGTAAGAGTCACGAAGGATATGACAGTTTTTTCCATGCACGGCTTTGACTTCGAGGACCTTTTTAATTCTATTGATATAGATGATATGATTAGAGTTTTACGTTTAATTTATGATAAATATGAATTGCATAATTCAATGAAAAAGGAAAAATTTGATATCCTGGTTAATCTTGTTTTACAAGAAAATTTCATAGCATTTGATCAAAATCTTTTTAAACAGATCAGAGGATTACCTCAGGGTGGTCCTGCCAGTAATAGTTTAACTAACCTATATTTACATTTTTTGAAATTGATCATATTTTTGATGAATCTTTCTTACTTTACCGTTATATAGATGATATAATAATTTTTGGTAAAAATAGTGAATTCAAACCAAATATTATGTACTACCTTGACAATCTCAACGTTCTTAAAACTAATTTTAACTCTAATATGGTTGAATTCCTAGATTTAGACTTGCATCTTATTGACAATAGAGTAGTCTGTAACATTTATGACAAAAGAGATTCTTTTAGTTTCCATGTAATTAAAATTCCTGTATGGAACAGCAATTTGCATATATCAATTTACAGAAATATTGTTTTGAATTTTTTACTTAGGAATGATAACTTAACTACCAACAAAATAGATAAATTTAATAATATCAAGAAATTCTTCCAATGCTGCTTAGATCATGACTATTCTTTTAACTTCTTAAAAACATATATTCATCGCAAATACATTAATCGTCTTGCTATTTCTGATTTCAAAACCACCATACAACAATAGGATTTCAAAGTCAACATTTTAGTGGTTTTTCTGTGAAGATTCTGCTTTAACACTCTTCACACAGTTTATTTTTTCCACACCCTTCTTAAAAATCTTATAAAATTAAAAATTTCTACATTTTTGGCAACCAAACCAAATTTCTACATTTTGACAACCAACCAATTTTCTACATTTGTGACAACCAACCAAGTTATAGCCTACCAAATTTGAATGTAATCTTTCTTGGTGTCTTCCTTACAAGCTGGTATAAAGGATGCGTTTAAGTGCAATTTAGATTTTTATCACAACATATAAAAGCTTTCCATCGGTTTCAAGAGTGTTGGATCTCCTGGAATAAGCTCTGTGAGCAGAAGTTTTAAAATCTTTTTGGAAGAATCCTTTTACTGGGTAATTCTTTTGATATTTTTCTGCTTAAACATTTTGGGAGAATTTTTTGCTTAATAGTAGTCGGTTGTTCTTTCATATTTCTATGAGATTTTTTATACTTTGGATTTTTTATACTTCGAATTTTTTATACTTTGAATTTTTATACTTTTAATTTCTATTTATTTTATTTTGGTCTTTCCTACCGAGTTGCAAAGGGGGAAGGTTGGCGCCTTCAAACTAGTTTAACCCCACTTATTCGGTCCTAAGTCCGAAATTGCATTTTGACTCGCTAGGTTCTTATTTGTATTTCATTAGATTTGATCTTATATATATATTTTTTTTATTTCCTGTTATGTTCTATATTTTATATAAATTTCTTCCATATATATATATATATATATATTCAACCCTCGCTTCGCTGGGTATTTCATGATGTATGAATATATGCGGTTAATACATTTTTTAAATTTTTGACTTCTAAATCTTAGCAGTAAGAGTTCGATTATATTGAAAAACTTTCTTATAACTCTCACCTCTTGATTTAAGGAAAACAGGACTTAAATTTCTAAAATTAAAGTGGAATTACCCTTTACGCTCCCCTGTAACCCATTCCCTCAAATTGGAACTCCGCAAACCCATTTTTAGTGGGTCTCTAGTCAACAAAATAAACATTCTTTCCAAATTTCAAGTCTAAATCTAAGATTTCAGAAACGAAATTTTTTTTATCGGTAAGCCTTGTAAACCCCTTTATGAGTCAATTCCGAAAGACCATTTCCTAACGGGTTTGAATTCAGCAAAAGAAGCAGGCATACCGAATTTCACTACTGTAGGTCTAGTAGTTCGAAGACGGAAATTTTTTATATATATACGCCCCCATAGATGTCGATCTCCGTAAAATCCGTTCTTATGAGATCTTTATTCAAGAAAGAAAACTGCCAGTGAAATTTCAAGTGTGTAGATGTAAAAGTTAAAAATTGGTAATACTTATCTGTAACGACACTTAAGTCCTTGCTTCGTCCTTTAGGGGTATATTACACAAAAACTGTTAAGTATAGAATCTTTATCCTATCAAAGGAATGTGCCTGCTGAATTTCATGTCTGTAGGTCTAATAGTTTTGTAGACCATCGTGATGAATGAGTCTCTTTTATCCTACATATATATAGTATATATCGTTTACATGATCTACCGAAAGTGTTCGATCACTGATGTATATATATGTGCATATGTAGACACACATGCATGCATATATATTTCACCATATGCTATATAAGTGAGTGTGTATTTGTGTACATCAGTTAGTGTGTGTGTTTGTGAAATCTCAGCCCGTGTATATATATACGCAATAAAAATAATATTTATTAATATAATTTTATAAATTACATGAATAAGAATATTAATTCATTCTAATTATTCTTATATACAAATAAATTTACATCTTTTCAAACATGAAAAATTCCAAAAATTAATACCTTACTGCAAAAACCTTCGTTTGAATTATTAGTTTATTCAGCTTTTCAACTTCACACAAGAAAAAAAATTACATATACGAGTGTGTGTGTTTTCAATTTATTTTTCGAAATATTCTTAATATATTAATGTTAGAAAAAAATTAATTTTAAATTACGTTCCATTTATATATATTCTAAAATTACATAAATTGGAAAAAATTTAAAATATGCATGTGCATTTAAATTTAAAAAACAACAACAAAAACTAGAATACAGAACCACGGCTCCATTCATCGCAGTATATAGTTTTTTTTATAATTTTCCAAATTTATATTCTTAAAATGTTTTTTACGTTTTATAATAAATGATTTTAGTTCACCCAATTTTTTTTCCTTAGGGACCAATTTATTAAAAAAAATTTGCTTGTCGCTCTACTAAACAACGAACATAAACATGTGAACAAAATTATCTGAATTTAAAATAATGTAATGGATTTAAATACGATTATTTAAACCAGATAGGATATTAGTTAGGATTTTATTAAGTAAAATGAAGGGGAAAAAATGTTGAGATGAAAATGTGCTTTTACCTCAATTTATTCTATATAATCTTTGCATTTCTTTGGAATAATAATCTATTTTTTTTACATTACAAATATAGATAACAAATACTCATTTAAAAAGAATTAAAAGAGCAGACGTTTTTGAAGTTTTTAATTCTCGACCATTTTCGATGATTAAAAACATCATCGATTTGTTTCAGCTCATATTAATATTAATTTTTCTAGTGGAGTTTTGAGATCGATTATGGTAAAAAGAAGAAAACATTTATTTCTTTTTCCAGTTTACTTATTCCTGTAATGTGTGCATGTAAATTTATTGTTATGATTATTCTTTTTTTTTATTTATTCTTCGTTATCATTAAATTAATTTGGATTGCAGTCGTTATATTCGCATTGCATGGTTTTTAAAGAGAAAGAATTATGGATTTATTAGTTTTCCAACTAAGATTAGATTATCGTTTGGTAATCTGCCTTTTTGAAAAGAATTAGTTTTTTTCCCTCTTACTTTCTTGCAGTTATCTAAAATGGTATTAACAAGCAGCATTTTTTAAAGATATTTCTATAAATTGAATTTTTTTTTTAAATTTTATTTCTGTTCGAAAGAATCATTTAACGTGGTTTTTGAATCGGTTAAAGAAGTGCATTTTTTATTTATTCCCTGTAAACAGACCAGAAAGACCTACACTTCAGTTTTCGCGTCAGGTTTATTACCTAAAGATGAAAATAAAACAAAAATAACGTGCTTATAATCTTGGCTAATTTTTGAAAAAATCGATCGACAATACCTTATTTATATATCGATAAAAGTTTTCACAACACGTTACGATCTGAATAACAACTTAAAAATGTGAATATAAAAATAATATTTTTCAAATTAACTACAAAAAAGGAATAATACTGTATATAAGAATTAAGAGCAATAATTAAGAACTTTAAAGAAAATTCTTTTTTACTAATGTTTTATGTTTCCAAATATATAATTACTAATGAAAACTTTTTCAATATGTATTTTTTTCTTACAAATAAAATATTAATTAATTGAGACTTACTCTGTTCCGTCTTCTACTCTATACGCTTTTTCTTTTGAAGTGCTGTTTCTTTTTTTTTTTTGGAATATCTAAACCAGCGATATTCAACCTGCGGCCCAGTGGGCATTTATGAGTGCCCGGTCATGACCCATTGATGTCAGACATTCAATAATGTGAAACAATGTATTAAAAGTATAATGAATGTATTCAAAAAATTTTTGTTGTCTGGGAAAATTGTTCTTTATGACATTCTTGTTTGATATTTTTTTTATCAATATAAAGCTTCCAAATTACGTTTATAAAGTAACCTTTTTTATTTTCCATTCTTTAACTTTTTTGCATCAAATGGGCCCAGACTTCTTGCAAAATATGGTTCAATAATTAACTTTTCTGTTTTGACGTTAATCCATAAATGTTATTTTCTGCTAAAACTTTAAGGGATTTTGAGTCGCAATCACTCAGAAGGGAAACAAATCTCATTTAGCATTCATGAGTTGATTGCCTCCTGATCATTAGGGCAGCGTGTATCTCCATTGTTCCTGATGTAACATTAACATTCTTGTCATACTCGCCAGCATGTTCTTTTTGCCATTTGTGATATTCCCATAAATCCCCCAAACTCTGATAGTACAGTAACAATACTTCTCTTATATAAAAGTAAAATTATAAGTCTACTAAGGAGATTGCAGTAGATATGTATAATCCTAAGATATATTGTTAAGAACCAACATGCGAGACTCAATGACTTCTATGTTTTTTAGAGAAAAATCGACTTTATGTGAGTTTCTGTTGGTGCTTGTCAGAGCATTTCAAGTATTTTTCCTTTGCTTTCTTTTTGATCAATATGTTATGTATGCACTGTGCTGATATTTTTTATCCATTGTCGTAATTTTCAGCAATAAAGAAAATTTCTCAAGAGCATCATGGCTTCTGTTTATAGAAACCAACGCACTAACCAGATTGCTATTTATATGAAGCGAGCTTTTTCCCTCCATTTGAAAATTTGAGTAAACAGTTCCATAACTTTAGTTACAAGACCTGCATAAATGTTACATTTTTAAAGAGTATCCCAAGGAATGCTAGTCTTTGATAGCAACACAGTGCAAAAAGCTTTTGGAATGAGCTTTCTACAATTCAGAAGCTTGTGTTTTAAAATGTAATTTGTTTCGGGTTGGGAAAATATCATAGTGATGATTGACCTTGGTGTAAGATCTCAATATTGCAGTTTTTCATCAAGAATTGGTCAAGTTTCAGATGATTTATACCGTAGCATATATTTTCAGTGCGAGCTTTAGTTTTTCTATTTCTGGCTGTTATAATCATATTTGCTTTTCTCATCAACAAATAAAATCTAAAATTATCATTAGTTCTGAAAAGAACTACTTGTTTCAGTAAAATCAATAAAAAGTTTAAATAATAATATAAAACAAAAATGCACGTGCAAGTCTGAATGAATTCAGTTCAGTTCAATGTTGTACCCTTGAAATATTGTAGAACTGGACAAAACATTATGCTCCAAATAAACTTATATGGAAATGGAAAGTTTCAGAATATGAAGGACGATATCAAATTTTTTTTAACACTTTAGAGGAGTTCTTTTGACTTGCACAGAGCACACAATTGAAGAATAGGACCAATTACCTTGTTTTAAAATAAGTTCCCTCTTCCTTCTTAGAGAAGGTTAGCATGAAATGTGTGGTAGTCTCCAAACACAGCAGAGACGGAGTGTTTATGAATGTCATACTCTAAAACAGCACGAGGGATATTGGCGATGAACCTCGTAATTGTGATCCACAGCCAAGTGAAGAGTCTGGCACCCACTTCACCAAAATACCACACCACGGAACGAATTAGAGCCGCGACAGAAAAAAGGGCATCTACACGGCGGGTCTTCAGCGGCACTAGGGCTTGAACTCATACAACGCCGGTCACGAGCTCGTGACCCTGACACACACACAGCGGAAAATCAACTAGTTAAAATGAAAAATAAAAATCACGGGCGAACATTTTCGAGAGATGGTATCTTACTGAAACTTCTGCCAATCCATTGTTTGCCGCTGGAATGTTTCAGTTTTCACTCACACAAGAAGGGAAATATAATTATAATTTTTATATATCCTGCTCTTTGTTTCTTCTTCATTTTTGCTTCTATGTCATCTTTTGTTATAGTATTGGAGATTTTCCATTGAAATTAAAGGGATAATATTCCAAGAATCTGGAGGAGCTTTAGCTAATTTAACAACTTCGATTGATATTTGTGAGACTGATAAGAGTTCTGGAAGTGTTATTAAGTGGCATTCCGTATAAGAATATATAAAATCATTTTATACTTGATTATCCCGTTTAAACTCTTAAAAATTATGTTTTCGTCTTTATGAATTTAAATGAGGTATAAATCTGTTGTAATGATTCCATTAGCTACCATTTCTCATGAAAAAAAATTCATTTATTTTTTGTGAAGAACTAAATGTGAGTCAGGAATAACTAGTGTATTTAGCGAATTTTATTGCGTTAAATTTGGGACCCGTATCATTTGTATCTTTCTAATCAAAACCATCAAGAAAAATATCCCTCCCCCCACACAATTTTAAGATTTTAAACTGAACTGTCTATTGAAGAGACGCAATTTGAAGAAATTACTTATTTCGTGTAATACTAAAAATAATTTTAATTCAAAAATTTTACCAGAAGCTTAAAGAAATACAAATTTGGGTGGTTGTAACCGAAAAGACGTTCAATGATGTACGCTCAATAGAGAGAAATAGTACATGTTGATTGTTGTTTTGCCCTTATTACAGCTTCCACATTCATTCCCGTTGATAAGTGGATCTCGCAGTTAGAAATATGTACCACTTATGTATATATTTTAGTCGTTTCACTGATCGAGTCTCAAACAGTTTTGTGTAGAGGCTGATGTTGAACATAAAAAGCTTGTTTGTTGTTCTATGAGGGGCTTGCTTATATTTCAGAAACATCCGTCTTGCAATTACATGATCCGCTTTGTAAAAAATACAATATGCTACTAGTAAAATAAAGATAAACTTGTCTAACTTCTCTCCCTTCGAAATTTTTATCCCGAAAATTAAAAAAATAGTGATTACGCTCGTCTTAAGCAAGTAATTGGAAGTGAATGAGCTGGCGACAACGTAGACATAACAAAGATAGTCGTTGGAGAGATGACCGTTTAACCTCTCGTCATTGGAAATTTGAGTGACTGTAATGCTATGACTGTTGCCCCATGTTAAATTAAACTACTTTATAAATAAAACAGACTGTTAGAAGATTAAGAAAATATAAAATAAGAATATTAACAATGCATTAGGTGCTTGAACAAGATAATCGAAATCGGTCAGAGCACCCAAAATAAAAACATTTCAGAATTGTGGTTGGGCGGGGTTACATAGCAAAGAGGAAATTTTGGCTTCAGTTGCGTTCATATTCCTTAAAGTTTGGAAAATTCTCTTTTAAAAAAAGATGCATCAGAACATGTACACAACGGTTCTTTTCAACGAGTATGTGTACCAGAAATGACGTCACTGCTAAATTAAAACAAAAGGGGACATTAGAAACCGAAGACAAAACAAATCAGAGAAAGAGAGACATTTTTTTTTCTCTCTGAAGGATTATTGAATAAAATAGTTTCCATATAGAAATGATCTTGTCTTTTTTTGCACAACTTATTATTCATTTTTTTCTGCTCGATCGGTCGGTAAAATATTCTTGTTTTTCTTTTCGTCTTTATTCTTGATGCTTAATTTTGGACTTCCATAAAATACGATTTCTCTAAACAGTGGAAATTATTTGCTCAGCGTTCTTATAAGTATTAAGTAACGCCGAATTTCAAAGACAATTTCTATTACAAACGGTTTGTAATTTTTGGAATCCTTGTAGAAAGATTACCACAAACCATTATAAACATTATTGAATAATGAAGAATAATTTTTAAACAAGTTTCGGTCTTATGGTTTTTGAGATGCAAGAACAAAAAACAATGGATATGAATGATTTCCCAACGGAAAATTTTATTTTCTGTAAAGACACAATAACAGTGTAGGATTTATGCGTTTATGTTTATTCGGCAAAAATTCTTTTGTACCAATGTTTTTAAAAAAAAATATGTCTCTTACTTACCTTCCTCTTTACTGGCTCCTATTTTAAACTGTTGAGTTTTGAATTACTTTATTAGAATGATGTCCAAATTCTTTTTTATTGCAAGATTGTTTTTAAAAAAAGTGTTCGTTTTAAATCAACAACCACACTTCAGTAACAAGGAAAATAGGGAGTGTAGTTTTTTGTTTCGCGACGTATAACATAAGATTGATATTTTGGCAGTTTATTAATACCAAATTAGGAGCAATAGATTTCAGAGAATTGAATTCGGTAATGGGAAGATGTTTTTATGAAAAATATTTGCAAATAATTATTCAAAGTTTTTCTTTAAAAAAAGTATGTCTAATTTTATAAAAATCAATGTAAAATTATTGGTAGTAAAAACACCCATTCACAGGTGCTCGTCCTAAAATCTGGATCCTTTTTATGAAGTTCTGCTTCCATCATTAGTTTGTATTGAAATCGAATATTCAATGTGTTCGAAGTAAAAAAAAAAGAAAATTCACCTCTCTGAATAATTTATTAAACTGCTATTTCCTTATTACTTAGATTAAGTGTGGGTAAGGTTAAAAATGGATATTTTTATTGCATGTAGGACGATTTCTTTTCTTCAATCACCGCAATATTTTCACAGTGCAATTGTGATGACTACTTTAAACACTATCATAGAAAGTTAGCAGCTCAAGTGAAAATATTATGGAGATGCTGTAAAAACAAACGTAGAGAACCCCCTCCCCTTCCTTCCTGTAACAGCTAGGTCATCGCAATGTTTAATATAGAAATATCTTCTGCATATCCATTTATGTGATGTTTTTATAAAGTTACAAGAGTTAGTTTTCTTTTCCAGACATAGACTTTCATTCGTCACTAATACTTATGTTTCTTAAATATATAAAATCATGAAAATCTGTATATAAAGCACAATTAATTGAGACGTGAAAAAGTTGTAACCTTTTAACCAAACCAATAATTATTGGTTTGGTTTAACATATCTGAAGGTTGGTCTATGGCGTGCGTTTCATCTTCTATAACTAGAAGAGGCGAACTTTTGTTTGATGTGTAACATCTTTACTCTCTGTTGCTGGATATTTGTTGGAGTTATTTCGTGAAAAGGGATGGAAATGCGTAACAGGAAGTCGGGGAAGCGCGCGCTGTTTGATTTGACCAATCAGTGCGCTTGACGGCGTCTCACGGAGTGAAGTTCTGTTTTTTCTTCTCCTTCATTCAAGAGGGGTCCCCCCCCCCCGAGCGGTCTAAGCCGTGGGATCTTTGTTTTTGTTTTGTTTTCTCACCTTAGGGTCAGAGAAGAAGCTAAGTCCTTTAGCTGGATCTTGTAAAGATATAACCACGTGGGGTTCAACTCTAGTAGTCATATAGCGGCCAGTCTTTTTTATGTTGTTAAATTTAGCATTTCAAAATATTCGAATTCAAAAACTCGGTTTCGTTTTCTTGACTTTAAATCCCCTTCGCACATACCAGTAAGTATTATTAGACTTCATCCAGGATAAACTTGCGATTCTTACGCTCATTTGTCAAAGTCTCAGGGCTCGTTGTGTATGAAATCTGAGGTTATATTAATATGTGTAAACTATATTAATAATTAAACAAACTGCTAAGCGTCTGACAAAGTTCATTATTCTTTAAAAAAATACGAATAAGTAATACGGAATAATTCGAATAAATATTTTAGTGTATATCTTTTTCATACTTTGAGGTTAATTCCTGTCCCCGTCAATATGATATTTTTAATTGTGATTAAAAAAAAAACTAAAAAATTAATTACACGGGTAATTTTGATTTTCACTAATATTTAAACATTTACCAAGCTAATTAAATTTTCATGATTTTGTGATTTACAGAGACGGGTAAATCCAGAGTAGAATACGTTCAACGAACACAATTCCTCTCACAAACATCAACGGCCTACCCAACTACTGCTTTACCAAATCTATTTGTCAGTCAGGCAACTTAACGATTGTCCACTCATAGTTTTTTTTGAATGATGAACTCACAAGCTCGAAATCAACACAAATCGAAATGTTTCGACAACTAACAGTGGTACTGTTATTAACGCTGTTTTTCGACAGTTTATTAAATACTTTGAAATCACAAGTGTTTGGGTCATATTTTAGTTATCATAATCCTATTGTGTGCGTGTGTTTCCGCTTTCCCACAAATTGAACAAAAATAACTATTTTTGATAAAAAAAAATTTGCAATACTCCTTGGGTTAATTAAATAAAATTTTAATAAAGATATAATTATTCGATAGAAAATTATTTCCAATCATACCCGATTCATTTTTTCAGGATTTAAATTACTATTGCGTATTTACCACGATAACATGTCAGATGTTATACGCATCATATGCGACTACAGTAAGAGAGAGGGGGAGACTCGTTCCTTTTTCTTTTTTTTTCTGCGAAATGGATCAAATTTTACTCATTTTTTTAATATTAATTCGTGGGTACTAGCTCACTTAAAACAGGAGAGAGAGATATGTTAGCAAAGAAAATATGATAGTAAACTTTTTTTAACTTTAATTTTTTTTAAATTTTCAAAAAATTTTAGTTTTTGCAAATAAACAGAAAAAAATAAAGGTCGGCGTCTAGAAATAGTTTTTAATTACTAATAACATGAATTACCGCGCCAGAGGATACCTTGCACTGAATATTTTAAGGAACGATTAATAAAGAAAAGCACAAATATTACGAGAAAAATTCTTTGTTCCTAAATCTAATTATAAATATGAGTAAAGTAAGGTGCTAGCTCAGGTGTCCTATTTGTCATTGACCGCGATTTAAAATTACGAGATCCGTTGCCAATCAGTGCTAGTAAGAAATGGAAGTAAATAACAAATATGTGTATGCGTGGTAAAATTATTGCGTTTTGAACGGTTTTTAGCGCGTTTTTCACGTAGTGGAACAAAAGCGCTATTAGGACGCAAATTTCGTCTTCGTTCCATATTTTGTCGTACCTTTTTCTCAGCCAATAAGCAACCAATTGACCTCGGGTTTTCGGCATTTGGTCGCATTTGTGCCCTAGATGAGCCGAATCATATTTAAATTTTCCCATAGTTTTCCCGAATTTTCCTACAAATTTTCCTGAATTTCGCTAGTTTGCTTTTTTGTAGTGCTGATACAGATTTGTGTCATTATTTCTTTTCAGCTAAATAGTAGTACATTTAGAAGAGTGGTACAGTACTACTTTCTGTTAGTAAAAAGTTCATTAGTTGCATTATTGTAAAATACAACATGTGAAAAACGCGCTAAAATTACTTGGCCATGCCAATGATTGATATCTGGTTTTTTTCTTTTGCCGTTGAGAAAACTATGTCATTGATTTCATCTCCAAATCTTGAATGAAAAATGTCAAGTTCGTCAAAAAGATTTTGTAATGTTTTCATACATTAGAAAAACAGTGACATCAATGCTGAATGGTCATATATAAACGTGAGTTCGAATTAACCAATCGATTTGTGAAAATTCGTCAAAGATATTGTTTTTCAATTAAAATATTTTTATGTCCGCCTAGTAAACTGAGGAAACAATTCAGAGCTTGACCGCAACTGAGCCATCGATCTGTGTTGTACGTTGAAATCCCAGAATATAGTTAATCGATTTCTTCTAATGATTTTGAATGGCCGCGGTAGCCGAGTGGTCTAGGCATCGGATTGTGGCTAGCATGTCACGAGTTCAATCCCAGTACCACTGAAGACCCGCCGTGTAGGGGAGCGATGCACGTAAATCTGTCGAGAGCTTAAACGTCCTCCCATGTGTGGTGTGGTAGTTAGGAGAGGGGGTGCTAGCTCAGGTGTCGTCCGCGTCACTTGACCATGGTTCAAAATTACGCGGACCGTCCCCAAAAGCTCTCGTGTAGCTAAACAGTGGGACGTTAATATTCTCTCACTCACTCTAATGATTTTGAAAATTCTCGTTTATAAAAATATGTCGCGCTTATAGAATTGATTATTTTTATTACTTGAAAATTTTTTTAACCTTGTTTTGTGCATAGAATTTGCTAATGTATTATATTATGCAACAAAATTCTATCTGAGAATGTCTTACACTTTGTTAGAGCTTCTGAATGTAATAATTGTTTTCCTATCCTATTGGGTGTGCCTTAGTTTTCCTATGAACGTTTTAAATCAAATTAACCTTTTGACATTGTAAATGTGAAAGTCATTCCTATCGTTGTGCTGATCTGTTAAATATTAATTCATTACGTACTGTTTCACAAAACATATGAATATTGAAACGGTTATTTTAACATTTCGGATTTGTATCTTGTATACTAAATTGTATCAAGCGAGGTGTTCTAGATTAGATAGAAAACGATTTATAAAATGATTCGCAAAAAAGTCTGAGTTTATCTACAAGTTAGTTTAAAAAACATCATAACTGGATATGAACAGTTAGAACTTAAATATAATCCATATTTTATTAAGGTCATTCAGTTTGACTAGTTTCTTAAACTTATTCAAAGTTCCTGTTTGAATATCATTGGTTGGGTTGCTTTGCAACAGTTCTTTTTCTCATTGCCTATTTTCTGTACACATAAAAAGTAGGTAACAATAAATAAATAAATAAAACATATTGCAATGAAATATTTTTCTTAAAAAAATATTTTTTTTTTTCGATTTGCGTGTGTTGAAAAAGGTCCAGCAATAACTTATGAAAGCGATTTCTTGATACTTTGTTTATTGTTAATTTAAATATCCAGACCATATAAACAGTTTTTACACCGGATGGTATTTTCTAAGAACAAGATTCTTAACTAGTATTGTTCCAAATTTTTCTTTTTGACCAATGGTCAAGTCACAGACTTGAGTCCTCTTTTTTCCCCTTATGTATATTTTTTAATGCATTCGGGGGGAAAAACTGCAGTTTTATGGAATAATAATTTTTTTTTTTGTAAAATCATATTAATAAAAATAAATCATCCATAGAAATGTATGTTGCTTTCACAGATAAAATCATATTAATGCTAAAATAAAAATACTTTTGTATCATTTTATATATACTGATGCGTGTGTGAAAATCCAAATGTCCAATCTCTGTGCATATGAATACAGAGTTGTCTTTTTAAAATTGCTTCACATGAAATTTTTTTATAAATTTTTATTTTGGAACTGATGGAATGATAATGAAAATGTTTTATTTCCTTACGTCCACTTGAATAGCCGTTGAAATAATTGGTTTTCCGAATTATAAATCTATTTTTTTTTTTTTCGTGTCCTATTTCGGAAATTTTTTCCTTGCACAATTTTCTCTTTCTAAAAAGCAAAATAAAAGTGTTTGTTTGCAATCGAATATTAATCTGAATAATATTTGGACAACAAATGCTTATTTAAACAAAAGTGCAGACGATGTTAAATGTACTCGATCACATTTTATAACGACCGATGACGATTAACAGTATCGATTCGTTTCAGCTCATAATATATTTTTTTTAAATAGAGTTTATTGAAACAACAAAAGCAATTCGAATTTAATTAATTTCTAGTCGTTTAATATTTCCTGTATTGATCATTTCATTCGATTTCTGCTCAAGAATAATTTATTATTTTACGCAGCATTTTTATGAAAGGAAATCGTTTTCGGATTCTTCTGGTTTAGTAACAGAAATAGCTACAGAATTTGACCTTTCTTAATGATTTACTTATATTTCGAGTGAACGGTTCTACGATCGCAGTAACCTTGTCATTGTATTTTGTAAGTTAGTCTACGGATAATTATTGAGAAAACTATTCTTGTATTTTGATGTGACTATAAATTTCAGGTAAGAGATCAAATTATTTAAATATTTTTATAAAATTATTCCATGAATGGGATACTTTTTCTATAGGATATGGTTGGCATTTTTATAACTATAATGTAGTTGAAAAATTTTAATTTCTCCCTTCCATTTTTAAATTTCGTATGGAGTTGATTGTTGCATTTTCATTCCTTAGAATCCAATTGCCGTTTGAACTTATTCCAATTTACAATATCATTATCAATTTTTTTTAAATGCTAACTGCTTTTCAACGAGAATTACATTCTCAAATATAGATTTCAATTACGATTTTTTATAAATGATAGGACAGCATTCTATATATTTTCCTCCACTTACTGATTTAAAGAACCCGATTTCTTTTACAAAATTTTTGAGAGGAGTTCTAAAAAATTGTCAATTTACTCGTTTTTAAAATTTTAATTTTTTTTTATACTTTCAGAAAATGTTACACAAGTTATGGCAGTACATTTCTGAAGCTGTTTTTATTTTAAGATCGAATAGTTGCGCAATGAATGTTTAAAAAAGAAAAAAAAAAGGAGAAGGGGTTAAAAAAAACCCTCCCAAAGTTCATGGAGTTTAAATTTACTTGGAATTAATACCTCGAAAAGAAACATTCGATTTCGATTCCAAAATTTTCTGTGGAGGGTTTTTTTTATTCACAAACTCGGAAATATTTCAGTTATTCCAGGGTTCGCAATCGGATCCATTTTCATTTTCCGCATTCCTTTTATTCGCATTTACTTTTATTCCATTCAAAAGGATGTTAGATATTTTTCTTATTAACTCATTCAGAGAAAGGAAGTTTTTAAAGATTTATCCACATCAGACATGTCTCTGAGAAGAAAAGAAATAAAAAGCAAGATAGTGTTGTCACATGAACGTCTGAGAATGCGTCGTTTTAACTGCGAATTGCAAAAGGATTTACAACCTTCGAAGTATAATGACGTGCAGAAGGAAATTCACGTTTGTAATTATAACGGTTTTTTCTTTTCCTCTTTTTTAGATGGTTTGCCTTTTCTCATCGTGATTATAATTTTCAGCTATATAAATGGAGAAGTATCGTACGTTTTAAACGGAGTCTTCGATCTTTTCACCACTATAGGGCCCTGAATTTTCCTGAATTGTGTTTCGAATTCTCTTTGCCTTCGAGGCAGAATAAGCCATTCCTCCTGGATCGGAAATCAGGAAGAGGTGTGCGAATTGATTTTCTATATAAATTACAATGCGAGTTTTTTTTTAAACATGATTTGTTTTTATGCGTGTGGATTTCGCTTCCGATCCATCCAATGAGAGCATTTATTTCTCTTTTACATGGGGATGGGTTTTCTGAACTTATGTTTTGCCTTCATGAGCTCTGAAATATTTTGGGGGAGAGCAAGGTGTGAATTCGTTTGGTTGTAGCAATGGAATGACCGTTTGAAATTATGGTGCTGAAATTCTTGACAGCTTCGTCTGAGTTGTGAGTATTAGGATTTCTCATTATGTTGCGGAGAACCAAGTGATGATTGATTCCAGTTGGTCGATTTTAAACCATTTACCTGTGGAAAGAAGTTAATAGTTATAAAGTCAAAAATAATTAGATTGGGGTTGGTGGCAACTACATGGAATGAAATTACGCACGTATGAGTAAAATTAAATGCAAACTCAATATTTAACACAGAACTCAAAGATGTGGAGAGTGAAGGGGATCATCAGAAGCTACACTATTCAAGGACGAGATATGTGCGGTTGTCTAGTTTCAAACTCGGGTTTTGTTGTAGAGGTTTCCAATGAGAATTCCACCGTTGTTGTGTGTGAGAGTAGAATCAAGTTAAGTGGTGTTAAGGGAGCCGTGCGGAGGTCTGTTAATGTAAGCCTCTCGATTTTAGCGTTGTCTACTAGAGTTGTAATAACAATAGTGCTGAAGCTTTAAACTCACAGCAGCACAATTCTTTAAAATATTATTGCAGGGCTGACATCTAACCGACGTCAAGTTTCGGTGTAAATAATCTGCGAATACTGAATAGTCAAGGATGTGACACATAAAGCATTTAATGACGGGCAATAGCAATACACAACGTTACAACAATACGATTTAAGTACATCTAAAGTAAGAACAGAACCGCAACAAAAAATGACGTCATTCGCTTGATGCTGATTGGTTGGAGAGGGGATGCCATTTGCAACAAGTGCATTCGTATAGATTGCATACAGTTCCGTTTATTTTAGAGCAAATATTTGTCCAATGGAGTCTATATATTCTGCGAAAGTTTTTACTCTGGAAACCACGATTTATATTTTTCGCGCTTTTCACTGTCTTTGAATATTATAAACCGGAAGTTTTATGATTTTACTTCTTAGTTCGATTATAAATCGAGCCACACAACGAGGGAAATCAAATATTTCTGCACCACGAATGAAAATAATTTATTCTAAGCGAAATCAAATTATACAAATATTCTTCATTTCATGTGCCTAGTGATTAGACTGATTTTGTAAAAGTCATCCTATTTTGTTGCAAGTAGAAAAGACAATTTTTAAAAAAAATTAATGATTCTTAAAGGATTCCAGCCCCGAAATCCAGTTTAGTTTATGCAAAATGTTTGTGAAAGGGCTGTTACTAAAACAAAGAGCATCCTGCTTATTGTAGACTTTTGAACTCTAAGCAAGTCATTGCTGTTATGTGAAATCGAAAGAGCGTTTAATTGAAACATATATGTTAATGTTCTGTTTCAGGCAAAATACCAATCGTAACGAAAGTTACAGTCGCGCCATAACGTTTTATGTGGAATCTTAATCAACGCAGACCTTTAAATTTCTAAAATATTTAACTAACATTACAATAAATAGTGATAAAACCTTTGTTTTCTTGCTTTTAGAACATTGCATTTATTTTTAAATTTCAAAATATTCGTACGTGTTATGTCTTGAGATTAAAAAGCTTAAAAGGATTTTTTATATTTGCTGGCAGACGATCCATTACAATATGGGCAGTCCATCTGGTATTTAGGTGAGTGAGGCTAACTGCTGTGGCACTGGACCTGGGTTTGATTCCCGGAGAAGGCATGGATGTTTGTCAATGCAAATTGTCTCTGCGGCATGGGGGTAATCTTAATAACCGTCCAGCCATGACCCTCTCGTGAGGTTGTGGAAGGAGATGGAAGTCCCCTAATCCCCCCTAGTGTGCTCTCCCTCAAAATTCGGGTGGAACCGAGCCAAATGGTACAGTCACCTGCATGGTGCTCAAAGCTATGGCTAACGACAGGCGTACATCAAGCCCTTTATCACGATGAATTTCACGGGCTTCGATATGGCAGCATGAGACAGGTGGCATTAGAAATAACAACAACTACATCTAACTGGAAAGAAAGTCGCTAAGAATCGTTATCGAACCCTTCTAAGAAAAATATTTTTTGATAACAATTATTCAGAGAGCAATTATTATTTTTTGACCCTAAAAATTATATTTAAAGCACAAGAACCGCATGTATATATTTCCATGAGATATTGAGCCACAAATTATTCTTTTACATAATTTTAATAGAAATAACCTGATTTTAACTCGAAAACTTTGCTTAACTTTCATTCCTTTCTGCAGGTGAATATTAAGTTTTTCAGGTGAATTTTATTTATTTTTTTAAAGTATTTGGGCAGTGTACATCTCGAAAGGCCGATATGAACGACTCTCTGTTTGAATCCGTTTACAATGGTTATTATTTCATATTTTCTTGTTTACTTTCATGCGATGAATTTTCAAAATCCCAACTCATCGGCCAAGAGAAAGAGAAAAAACTTGTACGTTTAAGTGCGAAAGAGAGACGTTACAGCGCTCTCCATGCTGGGATAATATCCAATTGGAGCCGGAAACGCATCACAAGAAGAAGCAAGGGGGAGAAAAGGTTTGAAGAATAATCTGGGAACGATTGTGTTGAGACTCGACCGGAAGTTACGATGGAAATAATCACGCAATGGGATGGCTGCATTCATCTGACATCCGGATCACATGTACATGACGTCACTTATTACCCGCCGATTTCAAACACCGCAGCCATCTTGCTGAAGCTTTCATGAGGTGCAATTTGAAGATAAATAGCTAAATATTGCGCATTATACGACTGCACTATCCGAATTGAAAGAAAAACAAAGCATGTCCAACTCAAGCTTTCTCTAAATTTTTGTTCAAATATGAAATCAACTTCCACACCTATGTTTTTATTCAAGAAAACATCCTCTCCCTCTCTGTGGGTTTTAGGATACTTTTACAAAATGCAAGTCTTTCAAGGAAAATGTTTTCAATCCTTATTTTGAATGTTAGTCAACCGAAACTTTATTTTTGTTCGTTTTGTTTATTTAGAGTTTACAGAGAAATAGCAAAGTTCATTAGTAAAGTATTTTATGTAAGTACTTAACATTTTTTCTCTGGGAAAAAAACTGAAGACAATCTACATTCAAAATGGTAAAATGTGTTATTTAACTTGAGTTTTGCTTACATCTGTAGGATAGTTAACTTCTGAGGTAATGTATCTCATGAAATTACATAATACTTGAACATAATTTAATACATAAAATTTGATCAAATATCTAATTTAATGTCATATTTGTGTGTGTATATTAAAGTATTTGTACAAAAGTGAGAAATGAAAACATAAATTATATTGATTTAACTTTCTTTTACAGGAAAAAATGAATATGGATGATGCACTCCAGCAGGAACAAATGTAGAAAGGGAGACTAAAGAAATCCCGGTAGGAACATAATGATTTTTAAAAATATATCTTGTTTCAGTAACATTGAATTTAATGCACAGTTAGGTTACATTTTCCTAACAATACATTCATGTAATGCCATTCTTCTGGAAAATAGTAAATTTTTGACCTCCCAATGTTTATTTTTTGAAAAACTGTTTTTCCATCCATCCATGACAGTTTCAGCGTGGAAAAAAATGTCAGAATTTTTTGGGGGAGGCTTGAAGCATATATGTGTTTATTTCATAGAAAGTGTGTTATGGAATTACTACAAATGCTCCGTTCAAATGAAATAATGCCTAAATAAATTCATAATTTCTATTCCTATTTTAAAGCAACCTATTGCATAATTCTAAAACAATATTTTTCAAACGTGTATGTCAAGGGTATTCTGTAGGTTGCATCCACATAAATTGTTTTTCAATTATATACACTTGCTAGAAAAAGTCTGCGGTCACGCGCTATGGACGAAATTCACACCAGACAGACGCCAAGCGGGGAATCACGTGACAAATTGGGCAACAATTGCACATGCTTTGCATTACCGTGGTAGAACCGTATACGCAAATTGTTGACGTTCTTTATCTTTAATTTTATCTAATTAAAATATGTGATATCATTGTATTTCTTGCATTATTCTAGTGTATATATTTGTTAGGAAATAATCTTAACAACTTGTTTTACATAATTTTTGTATTATTGTAATTTATTTATCTAATTAGGTATTCGTCTGCTTCGACTAGTGTTAGCTGGTGTATTTGTTTATAGTTCTTGATTCACTTAGATATAGCACTCGGTTATTTTAGTTCTCAATTAATTTTGTAGTTCTTTTTTTTATATTCGATGACAAATTTGTGAGCAACATGTCGCTTACCGAGCCTGATTGCTCAGTGAATTATTAATTTTTTTATCAAAAGCGTTGTAAAAGCAGAAATGAAGAGAGTAAAGTACAAGTCATCTGTTCAGATCAGAACAACTTCTGAGGTAAGTTATAAATTATTTTGTGTTCTAATTTAGATACTTTCTGAAACTATTATGAATCCATTGCTATTTACTCATTTATGCTTTAGTTTAACTCATTGTTTTAAAATACAAAATAGGTTTTTAATAACATTAATATTGTTATTTATCATTGATTCTAAAAGATTAAAAGTAATGGCAACTATTCAAATTTAGCAGCTTTTTAAACTTCTGTGAAAGAAATGTGAATGGACAAATTTAAATTTTTTGAATAGCTATATTATCAATGATAAGTTTATAATTTGATTCTTATATTTTAGATTAGCATTGAATATCAATTGCATTGTTTTCTATTTTAATGAATATTCATTATTATGCTTTAGTCATTACATAGTTATTGCTATTTATGAGTAAATCCTAATTTGATTCCAACACAATAAAAGTAAAGGCAAGAAATGCCAAACCATTTTGATAAAGCAATGTAAATTTTTTCATTTAAAACTTAAATTCAATATGGAGAAATGTTGTGTTTACATTAAGATTCTCTCAAATTGTTACTAATTTTTCTAAAAAGGCATAGTATTTTTAAATCAAGCACTTTATGATGTGTTTTTATATAAAAAAAACTGTTAATTTTCACTTATTTAAAATTTTCATTCATATAATTTATTTATTTAAATTTGGTTTTTAGATAAAATAATTGAATATAAATAAGCTGAAAATTAACTTTGGCACAAATCTTTCAACATTTATTAACAGTAGACTAATATGTAAATACCGAAAACTCATATAAATTTACAATCTAATTTTAGAATTTATTTCTTTTTAATATTTAATACTTTTTTTTAAACTTAAGGTTATAAGTGCAACATGCACTTGTCCTGCTGGAGGCACTCCAACATTTTGTAAGCAGGTGTTTGCAACGGTTTATGTTCCAACAGAAAACAAAGATGGTTTCTGCAAAAGTGGAGACAGATCCTGCTACTTGGTATACAGCTGGTTTGCGGGCAGAAAGTGAAAGTGCCCAGATGGTTCAAGACGATGCAGATTGAAATGGCAAGACTCTTTAGAAATTGTTATCGTTTTGAAGTGCGAGCCGTGATATGATTTTTATGAATGAAAGGTGTCCGCATCTGCAATGAGCAGACAACACGTTGCAAGGACAGAAATCACCACGGCACGAATTGAAGAAACTACTTGGATTGATCAACGGGTAACTCTGCTTGAAATCTCGTCAGAGCTGGGATTGAGCTATGGTAGCACGCAGTATATCATTTTCTGATGTGCTGCGATATTGTACTGAGACTGGCTCAATGGACAAGGACCTGATTTCTACCTAGACGGATTAAACAAGTAGGTTCTGCATTCTCTATGATAAATGCCTAAATAGACTTGGTGATTATGACGAAATGTGATAGGTGAATATGCCTCTTAATTCCCTTTTTGTATTTTCTGTCTATTGTAAATAAATATTTTTTATTAGACTTATAACCTTTTTTTCTGCTCACCCCTCGTAATTATGGATATTTCTTAATGATTTGTGGATTTTATAGATGTATCTGTTTTACAATGTTAGGTTTTTAAAATAATTTTGTACATAAAATATTAAGAGTTGATAGGGAAGTATTTCATATATATTCAATCCTCTGATGAAAATTTTTTTCACAACTTCATGAATTGTATATTTTATAATAGTGTGGCTTACCAGTATAAGATATTTGAAATGATGCTGTAATTTTGTGGTTTGCTTTATCAATACTATAGAAAGTTCTAAATTCCCCCCCCCTTCGTACTACTATGCTATTAGCCGGTATACTCGTTCTTCACACGGGTGGGAATTTATATATATGAAAAATGTTATGCATGAATTTTCTCTTTTTTTCAGCATTTAGAGATGAAAAGTAACAATTGTCTATAAAATATATTACATTTACGTCAAGTTTGCCTACCTACACTTAAAATTCAAATTAATATTTTATTTCATTGGTGATCAGTTCTTTGATGAAAATGAATTTTATTTTTACAATGTATTACATGTAAATACTTTATACATATAAATATATCTAAAATGATTCTAATAAAATAATAAAAATTGAACATGGCAAAGTTTTTATAAATAAGTAAATGTAACGACTCAAATTGATATTTCAAAGACTTGTCATTCAATTCTTAGCATTTAATAATCTCCCACTTTGTGGAAACCACGAAATAATATGAACAGCTATAAATGGAAATTTTTTGTAGTTCAATAGAATAAATAAATATGACCCTGTTTTAATTTATCATTTGTAAACAAGTTTAAAAAACCCTCTAAAAATAGAATTGTGCATCACTTAGCAATTATAAAAAAAACCAGTAGAGGAATTTACATGTTACTTCTGTAACACTGCAATATTGATACAGTTTTACGCGAATAGATTTATATAAGTATACCAATATTAATTCTGATTTAAAAACCTGCGAAAAACATGAATTAGAAAAAAGTTACAAGACTTTTGTTAAGTATACAACAAAAATGTAGATGAAATCAGTTAGCAACAGAATTTGATTTTGAATGTAAGAGATTTAAATAACACAAGATATATTGCAATACATGCTAAATAAATATAATGAGTTATTTCTACATGTATTAATTGTTTAATACTTTTTTCTTAAGTTGCACTTACTGTAGCAAGTGTGAGAGCTCTTTCAGCATATTAAAAAGTTACCTTCAGCAGTTGCTATACTAAGCATCAAACAAAAAAATTAAAACTTTTATAAAATAACATCACACAATAAAAACATGTGCATGGGTATGCGACACTTGGATCACAAGTTATTATTAATGCAAATATGTACTATATTAAAAATTTAGATTAAAATTTTTAATAAATACTTTTTTATATGAAGTGCCTATAACATGTTGATCTACTTCTTTTATATTGTACAATATAAGGAATGTACCATCAGAAAAGGTGAAATAGTTTTCAGAAATTCAATTTAATTATCCTTAATTTTAAATATATTTTTCTTATTGAATTGCATATAATTTATAAAAATAATAGAAAATAATGATTTATGTATAAACAATAGATGGTTCCAAAATACAATTTAAACTTGTAAAAAAAGTTTACTTTAAGCCATTGTTCATCTCATATTAAGTGAG